>JBAKBP010032063.1:0-23648 GCA_037953745.1 Lithodes maja
ATATATATATATATATATATATATATATATATATATATATATATATATATATATATATATATATATATATATATATATATATATATATATATATATATATATATATATATATATATATATATATATATATATATATATATATATATATATATACCGGTATATATATATATATATATATATATATATATATATATATATATATATGTGTGTGTGTGAATTTGGGGAGCAGATTTTCTTTAATGCAAGTAGAGTTGAATATGACAGCATTTTCAACTCTACTTGCATATATATATATATATATATATATATATATATATATGTGTGTGTGTGTGTGTATGTGTAATAATAATAATAATAATAATAATAATAAACGGTTTATTAAAGAATGGCAGCCTCATGAGCTGAAAATACACATTTTACAATTTAGTGGATGAACATGAGATGTACAGATATGAAGAAGGTAAGCTCAGTTTACAAAAAAAAACAAAAAAAAAACAATAATGATGCAGGTGCAGAATACAAATTATCATAAAATAACCATGAGAGTAAGTGATATACAGTACATATTATACACGTTTATTTTACTTACTCATATACAGAACATACATATATACACGTACGTACGCACATACATACGCATACATATACACACATATATAAGAACATAAGAACATGCAGTAAGTGTGCACATGTCCGTATACACAAATGCTCACGTATGCACACAAACATACATACATACAAAAACTGTTTTGGTGGGGTCAGGGTAAAGAGGTAAAGGGTAAAGAGGGAGCGGCGTTCAAGTCCGTGCAGGTAGGGTCAGGTAAAGCCTACTACAATGGGAGGTTAATCCTTGGTAGTGTGTGTGTATGTGTTTTTTTATTGTTACCGCTGTATATCTATATTTGTGTGGATAATATCTCCACACCATGCAAACATACGTAGAAGAAATTTAAGACGGCCTTCATTCAGTATCTCCCTGGAACGTATCCACTTTTTGCGGTGAGTTAATGATCCCAGTATTTATCATGACTATCTCAATCAAAGGACGCCAATTATACTACATTCTACTGTAGCTACTTTCACAACTTAGGAAGCACCCCTATGTATCAAAGGGTTATATTTGATCTCAGCAAACCTTCCAACACCAATAGATCCTTATCTAAATGAATACATTTTGTATGGATTTTTTGAGTGAAACTAAATTGGCGTCATCTAATTGAAAGGGTTAAAGACCTCCAGACACTCATTATAGGCAGTTTTTCATTGTCTTCCCTTCTTTCACATGAAAAAAAAATCCTTGCCTGTTACCCTGTATGATTTCTGTCTAGTTCCTTCCCCTACTCTTCATTCTTAATTTAACTATAATATATCTGTCTTGTTGCATTTTCTTCAGTATCTCTCGTGTACATTCACAGATTCTTGCAGAGTGTGTTTACTACAAAATCTCTGGATAAAAACTAGTCCCTCTTGACCCGTGTGTTGATAAAACATGACTGACTGGTGGTGGAAGAGTCTGACCCTTATGGTGGTAGTAAAAAGTGTGTTTATGTACGGTACCTAATGAATACAACACACACACACGCGCTCTCTCTCTCTCTCTCTCTCTCTCTCTCTCTCTCTCTCTCTCTCTCTCTCTCTCTCTCTCTCTCCACAGACCTTGCGGCCCCTACGAGTTTGTTTTGTTTCTATGATGAGACGAAAGAGTTTGTTTAGTTGTTTGTCAACTCTGATAAGACTGAGGAGTGTGTTTTGTTTCACTGACTATTTGTAAACTCTGATAAGACTGAGGAGTGTGTTTTGTTTCACTGACTACTTGCAAACTCTGATAAGACTGAGGAGTGTGTTTTGTTTCACTGACTATTTGCAAACTCTGATAAGACTGAGGAGTGTGTTTTGTTTCACTGACTATTTGTAAACTCTGATAAGACTGAGGAGTGTGTTTTGTTTCACTGACTATTTGTAAACTCTGATAAGACTGAGGAGTGTGTTTTGTTTCACTGACTATTTGCAAACTCTGATAAGACTGAGGAGTGTGTTTTGTTTCACTGACTATTTGTAAACTCTGATAAGACTGAGGAGTGTGTTTTGTTTCATGGGTTATCTGTAAACTCTGATAAGACTGAGGAGTGTGTTTTGTTTCACTGACTATTTGCAAACTCTGATAAGACTGAGGAGTGTGTTTTGTTTCACTGACTATTTGTAAACTCTGATAAGACTGAGGAGTGTGTTTTGTTTCACTGACTATTTGTAAACTCTGATAAGACTGAGGAGTGTGTTTTGTTTCACTGACTATTTGCAAACTCTGATAAGACTGAGGAGTGTGTTTTGTTTCACTGACTACTTGCAAACTCTGATAAGACTGAGGAGTGTGTTTTGTTTCACTGACTATTTGTAAACTCTGATAAGACTGAGGAGTGTGTTTTGTTTCACTGACTATTTGCAAACTCTGATAAGACTGAGGAGTGTGTTTTGTTTCACTGACTACTTGCAAACTCTGATAAGACTGAGGAGTGTGTTTTGTTTCACTGACTATTTGCAAACTCTGATAAGACTGAGGAGTGTGTTTTGTTTCACTGACTATTTGTAAACTCTGATAAGACTGAGGAGTGTGTTTTGTTTCACTGACTATTTGCAAACTCTGATAAGACTGAGGAGTGTGTTTTGTTTCACTGACTATTTGCAAACTCTGATAAGATTGAGGAGTGTGTTTTGTTTCACTGACTATTTGCAAACTCTGATAAGACTGAGGAGTGGGTTTTGTTTCACGGGTTATCTGTAAACTCTGATAAGACTGAGGAGTGTGTTTTGTTTCACTGACTATTTGCAAACTCTGATAAGACTGAGGAGTGTGTTTTGTTTCACTGACTATTTGTAAACTCTGATAAGACTGAGGAGTGTGTTTTGTTTCACTGACTATTTGCAAACTCTGATAAGACTGAGGAGTGTGTTTTGTTTCACTGACTACTTGCACACTCTGATAAGACTGAGGAGTGTGTTTTGTTTCACTGACTATTTGCAAACTCTGATAAGACTGAGGAGAGTGTGTTTTGTTTCACGGGTTATCTGTAAACTCTGATAAGACTGAGGAGTGTGTTTTGTTTCACTGACTATTTGCAAACTCTGATAAGACTGAGGAGTGTGTTTTGTTTCACTGACTATTTGCAAACTCTGATAAGACTGAGGAGTGTGTTTTGTTTCACTGACTATTTGTAAACTCTGATAAGACTGAGGAGTGTGTTTTGTTTCACTGACTATTTGCAAACTCTGATAAGACTGAGGAGTGTGTTTTGTTTCACTGACTACTTGCAAACTCTGATAAGACTGAGGAGTGTGTTTTGTTTCACTGACTATTTGCAAACTCTGATAAGACTGAGGAGTGTGTTTTGTTTCACTGACTATTTGCAAACTCTGATAAGACTGAGGAGTGTGTTTTGTTTCACTGACTATTTGCAAACTCTGATAAGACTGAGGAGTGTGTTTTGTTTCACTGACTACTTGCAAACTCTGATAAGACTGAGGAGTGTGTTTTGTTTCACTGACTATTTGTAAACTCTGATAAGACTGAGGAGTGTGTTTTGTTTCACTGACTATTTGCAAACTCTGATAAGACTGAGGAGTGTGTTTTGTTTCATGGGTTATCTGTAAACTATAGTGATATTTAGGAGTGTGGTTTTTTTTATGATAAGACTAAGGATTGTGGTTTTATGATGAAACTGAGGAATGTGTTTTGTTTCACGGACTAAAGCCGGTATCACACGAGCGCTTTTTTCCTCAACATTTATCCTTAACACTGGTCTGGCAACTTACGAGGTCAACTTAGAAAATATCTCTAATACTTAAGTTCATCTACCATCAGTCTAGTTTCCGATACAGGTGCAAAATATTCCACAAATGTTGCCAGAAAAATGTTGATCATCGAATGTTGACTATAAAAGCTCTCGTGTGATACCGGCTTAAGGAGTGTATATTTTTCACTGAATATTTATAAAATAATATGAAACTAAGAAGTGAATTTTGTTTCGCTTAGTATTTGTAAACATGATACTAGAAGGATTATATTTAGTTTCACAGACTATTTATAAGCTATGATGGAACTAAGGAGTGCGTTTTGCTTCACTATATATAAGCTATGATGAGACTAAAGATTGTGTGTTTTTATGAGAAGACTATGTAGTGTGTTTATATGATAAGAGTGTGTTTTTATGAGGAGACTATGGAATGTGTCTATACGATGATACTAAAGCATTATAAGAAGGCTAAATAATGTGTTTTTATGGTGTGACTAAAGAGTGTGTTTTTATGATAAGACTAAAGAGTGTGTTTTTATGATAAGGCCAAGGAGTGTGTTTATACGAGGATACTAAAGCATTATATTGAGACTAAAGAGTGTGTTTTTTATGATAAAAGTGTGTTTTTATGAGGAGACTATGAAATGTGTGATGTGTTTCTACGATGATACTAAATCCTATGTTTTGTTCCAGCCTGGTAGACAGCGAGGTTGGCAGGATGGGCCGCAAACAAGGGCTTCAGAGCTACACCACCATCAACCAACCGGACCTTATCGAAAATGTGGCTCAACAGAACAACCAAAACAACCACACACACAACATCACCAACAACCACCACAACAACCAACAGCAACAACAGCAGCAACTACCCAACAACCAAGAAGAAGAAGAGACACAGTAAGTCGTTATTCTATTGTCATTTATGTTATTAGTAACACCCACCCCGTTCTTAAGGGGAGATTTCCACTCGAGTTATTTTTTTCTGGACACCTTTCTCCCTCACGTTTAGCCCCATTGTTTTTGAGATTTTAAGACGTTCGCCCCATTAGTTTGGCGATTTTAAGAACTGTTGCCCCATTTCTGTCAATTTTAAGACTTTTCGTGCCATTTAGGTATCGACTTTTCCCTGGCGAGCGATAGCGAACCTGTATTTTAAGAGGTACCGGCCTTCGGCCGAGACATTTTTCTACCGAAAAATTTGCACATTTATCTTGAAAGGGGGTTTAGGGGGTGTAATTTTAAGCTTGATGGAAGTCTAGGGAACACACTAAAAACCTCCCCTTAACCCCTTGAAGCTCTGTGACGCATTTTAGCAGTTTATTTGGGCTATCATTAGACGATTGTATGCAGCTTAGGAAGGATCTGTGGGTATTAAAAGGGTAAAGACTATCTCAATCAACCCTCTACTAAGCTGAATTAAATCGTTTAATAGTAGCCAGAAAACAGAACAGAAACGCGTATTGGAGCTTGAAAGGGTTAATATTAATCATCAATTACAAACCCCAATGTACTTGAATAAACTCGTGAAAACATATGGTCCTCCCGGGATTCGAACTCGGGACACCACACCCAGGGTTCTTTATTGTTTAGTGTTGCCAATTTAGCTACTTTTATTGATAGATCTAGAGGCCAATTATTTCATCGAGCAACATGAATCCCACCGATATTTTTGTAGATGTGAGCCATTTAAGGGGAGATTTCCACTTGAGGGATTTTTTTCTTTACCCCTTTCTCCCTCATGTTTAGCCCCATTGCTTTTGAGATTTTAAGACGTTCGCCCCATTAGTTTGGCGATTTTAAGAACTTTCACCCCATTTATGTCACTTTTAAGACCTTTCGTCCCATTTAGGTGTCGATTTTTCCTGGCGAGCGATAGCGAGCCTGTAATTTAAGCGGAACCGGCCTTCGGCCGGGAAATTTTTCTACCGAAAAATGTACAAATTTATCTTGAAAGGGGGTCATGGGGGTGTAATTTCAAGCTTGATGGAAGTCTAGGAAACACACTAAAAACCTCCCCTTAAGGGGGGTGACCTGTTTTTGTTCTGTCCTTTTCTATCTTTCTCTGGCTTGTATCCATTTGGCCCCATTCAGCCTACTGTTTTAAGACGTTTATCCCCATCCAGGTGTCATTTTTTTACTGGTGAGCGGTAGCGAGCCAGCATATTTTTAATTTTTGTTTGACAGCAGGCTAAATTTGTACATTTTTCGATATAAACATTTCTCCGGCGAAGCCGGATTTCTTCATATAATTCTGGCTCGCTATCGCTCGCCAGGAAGAAATCGACACCTAGATGGGGATAAACGTCTTAAATTAGTTGGCTGAGTGGGGCCGAATGGATACAAACCAGAGAAAGAGAGAAAAGGACAGAAATAACAAAAAGCAGGTCACCCCCCTTAACCCGCACAGTACCGGGGACGTCCCTTTTTATCATACTCTGGCAACTACTAGACGATTTTATTCAGCTTAGGAAGGCCCTCTAGCAATAATAAGGCTTCCAACTAGCTCGAGCAACCTTTTTAACGACCACAGATCCTTCCTAAGCTGCCTAATGTCGCCTCAATACAGCTATAATAAAGCATAACGCACGTCGCTGGTACTCAAAGGGTTAAGGGGAGGTTTTTAGTATGTTTCCTACTCCTCCAGCAATCTAAAAATGTCACCCACTTGACCCCCTTTCAAGATAAATTTGTACATTTTTCGGTAGAAAAATGTCCCGGCCAAAGGCCGGTTGCTCTTAAATTACAGGCTCGCTATCGCTCGCCAGGATAAAATTGACACCTAAATGGCACGAAAGATCTTAAAATTGACAGAATGGGGCGTACATTCTTAAAATCTCCAAACTAATGGGGCGAATGTCTTAAAATCTCAAAAGCAAGGGGCTAGACATGAGGGAGGAAGGAGTCAAGAAAAAAAGTCCCTCAAGTGGAAATCTGCCCTCAAGAATCTGTTTCGCTGGGTATAATAAGGTTCCTTCATCCTATGGCTTGGACTGCTTTACACTTTGTTTTTGGTCCAAGCATTTTGACCCCCAACATATACCTTGAATTTGGCTCTCTGTCACTCCTTTGTTACAGCCTTTTGTTTCCTTCATACACATAAGAAAACAAATGCCTAAGAGGGAATATACGCATTTATTGATGACGCCAGGAAAAAAAGCTTAAAAGGGAATATACGCAATTATTGATGACGCCAGGAAACAAATGCCAAAGAGGGAATACGGCCCATTAGTTTGGCGATGTTAAGAATTTTCGCCCCATTTCTTTGTCAATATTAAGGCTCTTCATACCATGTAAGTGTCATTTTTTTCCTGGCGAGCGATAGCGAGCCTGTAATTAAAAACAGAAAAGAAAAAACAAAGGAAAAATGGTGAATGGGCCTGAGTACATACATACTGCACTGTACTGTACATACATTGATGACGCCAGGAAACAAAAAATTGCCAAATAGAGAATATACGCAATTATTGATGACGCCAGGTGCCATAAGTGTGCCATTGTCCTGTCTCCTTCATACACATAGGGAAACAAATGTCAAAGAGGGAATATACGCATATGCAATTATTGATGACACCAGGAAAAAAATACCTAAGAGGGAATATACGCATATATTGATGACGCCAAAAAAAAAAATGCATGCAATTATTGATGACGCCAGGAAAAAATGCCACAGAGGGAATATACGCATTTATTGATGACGCCAGGAAAACAAATATAAAAGAATGCCTTAGAGGGAATATACGCAATTATTGATGACGCCAGTGCCAGTGTCATAAGTGTGCCATTGTCCTGTCAGTAGCAGAGTGAGGGCCTGGGTGAAAGTGAGAGTGTATCTGTTTGGGGATGCCTGCCACCTGTCGACCCACTGCTTGCTTGCTGACCTCCCTGGCTGAGAACATGCTAACCAGGACTAGTGCTGCTCAAAATATTAACATTTTAAGGATTATGGCACGTTTTGAAAAAGAAAAAAATATATATATATTATTATTATTATTATTATTATATATTTTTTTTTTTTGCTATTATTAGACCGACGAGTTTATTCAGCTTAGGAAGGATCTGTGGGAGTCTGAGGCATACTTGAGTTGTCTTTGACCACTTAGTTCCTAGAGGTCCTTCCTAAACTGCATAAAATCGTCTAATGATAGCCAAAAAAATATTGACATTCAGTTTACGAGGACGCTTTTCTTACTTTATTCAGGCTAACGTTAGACGACTTTATTCAGTTTCCGAACGCTCTCTCGGAATCAGAGGGGTGAAGTCTATCTCAAATGACCCTCTGACATTCAAAATGACTGCCTAAAATTAATATATAGGAAATTATGTCATCAAAGGAGGTTTGTTGTTGTTGTTCCCCAGGCTGTCTGGCCGAACAGCCCCAAGGTCTCGAGCAAGGCCAAGGCCATAAACGAGCGCCCCCACAAAATCGTCCCTGCTTACCACTAACAAAGCCCGGGTCACCGAAGCCACTCCAAGGCAGGGAACTAAGGAGGGTGCGGAAACGCCCGGGAAACCAAAGCCCCACCCAAGGCCCTGTGCCCCTCAGCAATTATGAAGGGAAAGTTGAGGGGTAAGGGAAAAATGTGACGCTTTGGCTCCGAATCTGCCAACTTCTAGGTTGGCAGTAGGGAGGTCACTCCACGGAAAAGACGCCGCCACTTGAGATCTAGAAGATATATAAGTAAAAGGAACAGTCAGAGTAAGCTATGGGTATGGCAGAGATCGCTCAGCTCTCACTCTGATAGACCAGCCCATCACCGCATGACTAGAACCCAATCCTCTCAGCATCAGCTAGGAAAGGCCCTAGAAAGCCGCCTTTGGCGGGGGGATAGCTCCCCTATTTCAACTCCTTTCGGGGTTGGGCACCCGCCTAGGAGGTAATGAACTATTATTATAATCTAGATGGCATTGTTTGTATTGTGACAATTTTATTTCAAATCTATAACTTGTATCAATGCATATCTATTCTATATAATTTAGTAGCCATTCAATTGAGCATATGATAGAAATCTTCCCCTTCGTGCGATACCAATTTGTGAGGTTTCGGTATCTGGCTTTAGATAAATAATGGTGTTGGCATTTTCCTCATTCATACTAATTAAGGAACAACCCATTCTTAACATTAATCCTCCATTACAAACCCCAATGCACTTGAATAATTTAATGAAAGCATATTATAAACCAGTTTGTGAAGTTTGTGTATTTAGCCTTAGCCTAATAGTGATGTTTTGTTGAAAATTTCCTCTTTTCATATTGCTTACCAATTCGTGAAAATTCTTACTCTGACCTTGGACTGATAAAGGTGTTTGTATTTTGCAGACGCGGGGACAAGTGTGTTCTAACCCCCGAGAGTGGTGAGGGTGAGGGCGAGGGTGGAGGTGGGGTGGACTCTGGTATTGTGACTGACGGAGGCTCCACCACCTCCTCCTCCACCTCCTCACAACCTGGACAACAGTCACCTACACACATCCCACACATGATGCCAGAACACACACAGGTACGGCAACTTATCAACGTCTTATGTGGAATTATATTTAGTGCAATATAGTGTTGTTTTGTATTTTAAAATAAACCCCCTTGCAAGGACAATACTCTTATTTCGATAGCTGTGGGATTTAGCTGTAATTGTGTCCATGTAGTTTACCAGCCATAGTAATATTTGTATGTGCATACTTTTTAAGGGGAGGTTTCCACTTGAGGGATTTTTTTCTTGACTCCTTTCTCACTCATATTTAGTCCCATTGCTTTTCTAATTTTAAGACTTTCGCCCCATTATTTTGACGATTTTAAAAACCTTCGACCCATTTCTGTCAATTTTTAGACCTTTCGTGCCATTTAGGTGTCGATTTTATCCTGGCGAGCGATAGCGAGCCTGTAATTTAAGAGGAACCGGCTTTCAGCCGGGACATTTTTCTACCGAAAAATGTACAAATTTATCTTGAAAGAGGCTCAAGGGGGTGTAATTTTAAGCTTGATGGAAGTTTAGGGACGAAACTAAACACCTCCCCTTAAGCAAATACCTAAAAGAGATATGGAACGTCACTTAAGCCTCAAGCAGTATTGTTTATGCCATTTTTTAGGTTTCTTATGTGTTTATGTATTTTATTAAAGCAACTCAGAGAAACTCATTGGCTCTAATAAATCAGTCAACTTAGCTTTATCTTGCACAGATTCTCTCTAGGGATAGGGTCCCTTAGTGTTACAGAAGGAGAGTCCTTAGGGACTCGGGGCTGCTCGGCCAGGCTGCTTAGGGAACGACAACAACAACTGTACTTCCCATGTAAATATTGCATGCCATAAGAGATCATTTGTAGGGGGATTACTCATATAGCTTTCACAGGCAACCCATCCAAGGAAAGATCTTGTACTAAATCAAGGGCTAGTTTGGTCTAAACTAAATCAAGGGCTAGTTTGGTCTACACTAAATCAAGGGTTAGTTTGGTCTAAACTAAATCAAGGGCTAGTTTGGTCTACACTAAATCAAGGGTTAGTTTGGTCTAAACTAAATCAAGGGCTAGTTTGGTCTACACTAAATCAAGGGTTAGTTTGGTCTAAACTAAATCAAGGGCTAGTTTGGCCCGTTAGACTGATTGCAGCTAGTGTAAGCAGTGGCATAAACTGTTAACCATACTAACTTCTGCCTCAAATCAACTCCAAGGCTCCCAGTGCTCTGACTCTGTGCTTCAAATAACTGTTACACGGTGTTCACAGGCTTAGCCTCGCTATTATCCTCTTCTGTACCGGCGACGTCTTTTTAACTTTATTCTGGCTACTGTTAGATGAGTTTATTCAGTTGTTTATGGGTCTCCAACAATTAACAGGCTTTGAACTATCTCACTTAACCCCTTTTACTACCTCAGATCCACCTTAAACTACACAAAATCGTCTAAATATAGCCGGAAGAAAATTAGATAATGGTCGCCGGTACAGAAGGGGTCAAAGATCGACAATGGTCCCTCGAGTAACACTGTTGGAGGAAGTACTGTGACCCTTTAACCCATTCAGCACCAGGGATGTCCTTTTTAACCTATTCTGGCAACTATTAGACAATTTTATTCAGCTTAGGATGGTCCTCTAGCGATAATATGACTTCAATATTTCTCAATCAACCTTCCTAAGCTGCATACTATCGTCAAAATACAGTTAGAATAAAATATAGCACACGTCGCTGGTACTCAAAGGGTTAAATAAATAAAACAAAAACAAAATAATCCTGATTATATTTTATTTGACAGTAGAAATAAAGCTAAATGTGTTCTCTCCTTCCTTGTTTCAGGATCTGTATGCCCTGCCAGTGAAGCGTCGCGGTGGCTCCCAGAACTCCACCCCCACCCACCAGCCCTCACCTGCACACAGGGAGGGGGAGGAGGAAGGGGAGGGGCAGGAGGGAGGGGAGGAGGAGAAGAAGATGGATGTCCCTATAGAAGACACTCTTCCTCCTGGTTGGGAGAAACACGAAGGTAAGGTTTATGTGTGTGAATTTGTATTTTGTTTTTGTGTGTTCATTGTTTTCGGTTATGTTGTCCCTACTCGGGCTCTGTCATGATTAATCTTTGAATGTATGTACTTTATGTATGTTTGTATCTCTAACATCTTTGTGATCTAGTGATTGAGTTTCTGCTTCATAAGCCTTGGTAAGTTCAGAGTTATAGGTTTGAGACTCCTTGCAGTAAAGTATACATACAAATTAGTGTAACTTACCCACCCTGCTACTCTTGAAAACAATAACATAGATGGTTGGTAAAAGAAAATAAGTAGTCAATGAGTTGATATTTTGTATTGTAAGCCCAGTCAGTACCAGTGACATCCTTTTCATTATAATCTGTTAACTATTAAACTATTATATTCAGCTTAGGAAGGACATTACACATTATAAGGCTGGAGACTATCTCAATTAATCCTTTTAGCTACAACATATCTTTCCAAAGCTTTATAAAAAAAAAAAAAAAAAATGAAAGGGTTAATGTTTGTGTTTGTGTTTCAGATAATGATGGTCCATACTACTGGCATATCAAGAGCGGTACCATCACCCGCACCCCTCCTCATGCCTCCACCGCCGCCCCACCTCCCGCCAACTCCAGCCCCGCCAACTCCGCACCACTCAGAGCTGAACGACGTAACAAGGAAGCTGAACAGGTAAAGCGACACTTATGTCAAGTATTTAGTAGCTATATGAGAACATTATATTATATATTTATACATTTTACACCTAAACCCGTATGTATGTATGTATGTATTTTACACCTGCTAGACGAGACAGAGTAAGGGGCGAGGGAACGCGAAAGTGGTCCCGGACTCTAAGAATGGGAACCTTAAATGTTGTTTCTCTTTGGGCTCAGTCTCGAGTCGGCTACCCCCAGCTATGGGGTAATTGCCTAAGTATATACATACATACATACATATGAGAACAGCAATTGTTATTTTTTTTTTAATAAACATAGCTATTGTACCCCAATTAGACACAGAAAAATCACATTTCTGAAGTTGTGAAGTTAGTCATAATTATACACTGTATTTAAAACTATCACTAGTATAAACAAATATTATTTAGGTGCCAGTTCATCATTTAATGAAAGAATACTGGTTTTGTCACATCTATTAGCCTTAAATGTTCTTCCCTTACATTAATTTTCATAATCTTGTTCTATATATTATATATTATATTCATAATTGTCATCCCATTGCTCTGTCTTATGTTCCTGTAGACAAGTGGCAGCGTGACTCGCAGCAACACATCCTCAGCACTCTCAGAGCTCTCAGAACTACGCCCCAGGTCCGCTGCTGTTGATAACGCATACAAGTAAGTTGGTACTGAGAGGTTGATAATAATTTGCAATTTTATCCAGTTAATGATTAAATTAGGATCGTTGCAACATTTGGGAGAGATTCTATAAGTTATAAGCCAGGATCCTTAAAGATAGCATAAGTAATGGCAAAGTGAGAGGGATAACAACCAATGAATTAATAGATTATTCCTTACCCACAATGTCAGAACTTCTCATTCTCAGGAAAATTAGACTATCATAAGTTATAATACTCAGTTATGACTTGTTTTTTAGTATTAATGGCGCTGGAATTACGTTGCCAATATTTAGGATATGATGCTTAGAGGGAGATAAGGTGCCGGAAATTGTTTGAATATCCAGCCCATAGCTTTAGTACTACCTTTTTATTATGCATGTCATACAATTCAGATAACTTGCCTGTAATTACACTGAAGGGTAGATAACATTTACTTTTCCTTCCCTATAAGGCGTCGCAGCTACCCTGCACGAAGCGATATTGTTGAAGGATCCAGTGGCCGACCAATCCGATTTGCCGTGCGGTCGTTGGGATGGGTGGAAATCGCGGAGGAAGACCTGACACCAGAGCGATCCTCCAAGGCCGTAAACCGCTGCATCGTAGATCTGTCAGGAGGCCGCAGAGACGTGCTGGATGTTGTGGGGTGTTGGGGCGATGTGAGTAAAACATTATCAGTTCTTAATAAGGCTTCTGTTTACATAGAAAACAAATGAAAGATAACCTTATGATAAGATAATGTTTAGTAATTGTATTATTACCGGTAAGTATTTGATTTTACTTAATTATAATCGGAAGTTCATGCACACTTGTAGGATATATACAGATGTATTGAAAACATTAGTTGAGGTATTTGTGCTTAAAATGCCATGAGTACAAGTGGCAGATCTAGTGAAAGAGTAAGTGCGGTATGTGTGCTTAAAGTGCCATGAGTACAAGTTGTGTATATTTACCATTCATATATATGTGTTTATTTCAGGGTAAAGACCTGTTCATGGATCTGGATGAAGGGTCCCTGAAACTGGTGGATCCTGAGAACCTAACACTCCTCAACACTCAGCCCATCCACACCATCAGGGTCTGGGGGGTCGGCAGGGACAACGGAAGGTCAGTCAACGCTTGGTCCATAATATAGATATACGACTGTTTAGCCCTGCCGTACCTTGTGTTACCCTGTCCTTCCCTTCTCTTACCCTGTCCTGTCCTTCCCTATCCTGTCATGTTGTCCCCTATCCTGTCCTATCCTTCCCCACTCGACCTCCTCTTACCCTATCTTCTATCATATTATATCCTATCCTGTCCTGTCCTGGCCCACTCGACCTCTGCTTACTCTATCTTATATCATGTTCTCTCCTACCCTGTCCTATCCTGACCCACTCTACCTTCTCTTACTCTATCGTCTATCAAGTTCGCTCCTACCCTGTCCTATCCTAGCCCACTCTACCTTCTCTAGCCCTATCTTCTGTCCTGTCCTCTCCTATCCTGTTCTGGCCCACTCGACCATCTTTTACCCTATCCTACCCTGTCCTGTTCTCCCCTACCCTACCTTGCCCTGGCCCACTCTATCCCCTCTCCCCCTATCCTACCCTACTCTGTCCTGACCTATTCTACCCTACCCTTCCCTGTCTCTACCACCTCCCCCTCTATCCTATCCTGACCTTCCTTCCTCAGGCATTATTCAGAATTAAGTTGTTACAAGTTTATAAACTCCCTCATGTCCCAACCATTCACTATCCAGTTTTATTGTTCAGTGTTCTGCTGTTGTACTGGATGTAACAGTTTGTATATCATGATTATTTTTTCAGGCTACATACATAGCTGTCATTGTAAATCTGTAATAGATTGATTAGAATTATACTTTACACTTTTCCTCCTTACATTGTTTTATTAAGTTGAATTTCAGGAATGATTATGTGATGCATTCTGTGGATGGAAACTTATAGCTATAGCCTTATACGGAATATATATAGAAAGTGTTACTGGATTATGTTAACCCCTTCTGTACCGGCGACATTTTTTGTATTCTAATCTAGCAATATTTAGACGATTTTGAGCAGTCTAAGAAGGATCTAAAGCAGTAAAAAGGATTAAAGGTGGGGGTGCATGGGTTGAGATAAACATGGAATGATAATCGCCAAGCTGTACATAATTATCTTGCAAAATGCAATGGCACTGAAATATTTATTAACAATGGTATAAAGGATTTTGTGGATCGTCTATACCGGGCCTGTGACGTCACAGGAGTGTAAGTCCACCATCCAGTCTAGGAAAAGGATACTTCTGTGACGTCACAGGCCCGGTATAGACGATCCGCAAAATCCTTTATAGCATTGTTAATAATTATTTCAGTGGCATTGCATTTTACAAGATAATTATATGCAGTTTGGCGATTATTTTTCCATGTTTACCTCAACCCATGCACCCCCACCTTTAAGGGAGATAATTCGAAGCCTGATAATTTCTTGAGGCCCTTTTGAAACTGAATAAAATCATCTAATAGTAGCCAGATTGAAGTTAAAAGGATGTTGCGGTACAGAAGGGGTTAATGGTAGAGAAGTTACTAGTCATATAGTAGAAAGGTATTTTAGTGTAAATATGGTAGAGGTGGTGGAGGCCGTATCAGATGACTGTGAGAGTGATACATATTCTGGATTGTAGAATATTGACAATCCTTTATTAGTAATAGGAGTATGTGTGGTGTACAATATGTAGATATCCTGGCTTTGGTGTTACCATATTAGCTCCATCAATATAATACACTGTAACCATGTTTCTACTACTATATTTTAGTATTAGTGTACAATTTAACTCGGCGTAAAATAACGTCTTGTCGTCAGTACTTAATGGAGATCATTCTTTAACAGATTGACTCAAAGAGGCTCTTTTGAAGCTGCATTAAATTGTCTAGCAGTAAAGTTAATTTGGTAGCTAAAGTAGAATATGAATACAAAAAAGTCAAAAGGGAACTGGAAAAAAGTGGCATTAAAATGTAAATTAGTTGGTATAGGTACATGAGGTTATGGTGGCACTTTTACTAGTACTTTTACTAGTGTGGATAGTAGTATGAGGTTATGGTGGCACCCTAATTAAAGTTTGGTATGGTGTGGGGTAGCTGTAGACGACTCACTGTGTGGGTAGCTGTAGACGACTCACTGTGTCTACGTTATGGTGTGGGTTAGCTGTAGACGACTCACTGTGTCTGCGTTATGGTGTGTGGGTTAGCTGTAGACAACTCACCGTGTCTACGTTATGGTGTGTGGGTTAGCTGTAGACGACTCACCGTGTCTACGTTGGTGTGTGGGGTAGCTGTAGACGACTCACTGTGTCTACGTTATGGTGTGTGGGTTAGCTGTAGATGACTCACTGTGTCTACGTTATGGTGTGTGGGGTAGCTGTAGACGACTCACCGTGTCTACGTTATGGTGTGTGGGGTAGCTGTAGACAACTCACTGTGTCTACGTTATGGTGTGTGGGTTAGCTGTAGACGACTCACCGTGTCTATGTTATGGTGTGTGGGTTAGCTGTAGACGACTCACTGTGTCTACGTTATGGTGTGTGGGTTAGCTGTAGATGACTCACCGTGTCTACATTATGGTGTGTGGGTTAGCTGTAGATGACTCACTGTGTCTACGTTATGGAACGGGTTAGCTGTAGACGACTCACTATGTCAACGTTATGGTGTGGGTTAGCTGTAAACGACTCACTGTGTCTATGTTAGGGTGTGTGGGTTAGCTGTAAACGACTCACTGTGTCTACGTTATGGTGTGGGTTAGATGACTCACTGTGTCTATGGTATGATGGGGTATGGTAGCCTATATGGGGTAGCCTGTGTCTGCGGTGTGATGCTTGGGATAGCTGTAGACGACTCACTGTGTCTACGTTATGGTGTGGTTTAGCTGTAGACGACTCACTGTGTCTCTCTTCTCCCCTCTTCTGACTGCCTGCCGGCCTCATCACCCCAGGGAGAGGTAACGCTCGCATGATGTGTCGTCTGCATCCCATTATTGATATTTTGCATTCCCTTTACCTGTATGCACTGTTGTATTGAATTTGCTGCACCCCCACATGTTTAAGGGGAGACTGACCGTTTGTTTGGTCTATTAATTCATTTATTCATATATTTTTTTAGTTTTCTCCCTAGACCTCCATCAAGCTTAGAAAAACACCCCCTAGACCCCACTTCAAGATAAATTTGTACATTTTTTGGTAGAAAAATATCCCGGCCAAAGGCGGTTCTTCTTAAAATTGCAGGCTTGCTATCACTCGCCAGGAAATAATTGACACCTAAATGGCACGACAGGTCTTAAAATTGACAACAAAATGGGGCGAAAGGTGTTAAAATCGCCAAACTAATGGGCCGAAGGTCTTATAATCTAAAAAAAATGGGGCTAAGCATGAGGGAGAAGGGTTTCCAGAAAAATGGTCTGACTCCCCTTAATACTATGCAAGATATAATGCATTGCATATTAGCTGCGTTTTAAGCCACGAGCATCCTTTCTATATATTTTGACATTCTCTTCCCCTGTGTTCACTCCTGTACAATTGCTGCATATGATATGTATTTCAGTATTAGGTTATGTAAGGAAAAATACCCTTTAGCGTATTTTGATGTCTCAGAAACAGGTATACAAAATGTAATAATATTATATATAATACTTTATAATCAAACTTTAGACCTCCCAAAATATATGTACAGTACTGGGCTTTGTTGTTGTTGTTGTTGTTCCCCAAGCTGCCTGGCCGAACAGCCCCAAGGCCCCGAGTAAGGCCAAGGCCATAAACGAGCACCCCTACAGAACCCTCCCTGCCGACCACAATAAAGCCTGGGTGACCGAAGCCACTCCATGGCGGGGAGCTGAGAGGGTGCGTAAACGCCCGGGAAACCAAAGCCCCACCCAGGGCCCTGTGCCCCTCAGCAATTATGAAGAGAAAGTTGAGGGGCAAAGGAATAATGTGACGCTTTAGCTTCCAATCTTGGTAGATTGGGAGGTCAATCCACGGAAGAGATGCCTTCACTTGAGATCTAGAAAATATATAAGTAAAAAGAACAGTCAGAGTAAGCTATGGGTATGGCAGAGATCGCTCAGGTCTCACTCTGATAGACCAGCCCATCGCCATAGTACTGGTCTTTTAATTACATTAGCATACATTTGTATATTCCTTTGCTGTCTGCACATGACTTAAGCACATTGTAGACTTGACTCTTTAGCATGTGACTGCACGTCAACACTAAATTACGTGAAGAATTGTATTATGCTATACAATATACAGTACTGTATAGCCACACACCTCTTGTTGTAGTTTCCAGCTAGAGGACTTGCCTTCCATTTAATTTATTATTTTTATCTTCAACTAACTAAATACTGTACTATCTAGTGTTGCCATTTATTAATACTCCATAATACTGTACTGTACTGTACTCTGACAATGCACCCACAGAACAGTGTCTCAGGCACAATTATTCAGTCTTTTCTTTTTCTAACAGTTCACAATGATGCCCTGCCAAGTAGTGGATATTCATATGTCTGCAGAATCATTATAGAGCCACATTACTTACCGACATGTTAGTTGTCAACAAATTTTGATCTGTAAAGTATCACTTGTAAACTGCTGTCTCTATTGTACTTAGAATCAACAGACTTGACACTAAGTTAGATTTCGAGTAATAAACCCACATGACAGAAGAAAGCGTTTTGTTGTTTTAATGTTATATTGTTATATTATGGTATAATGGTTAAAATGTGTAAATTCTGTATGTGGTGTCCTGGGTTCGAATCCCCAGAGGATCAATGCTTTCATTACTTTCACTGGGGTTATTGGTGTTTAGAACTATATTAGTTAAAATTAATAAAGACAACACATTTTGACTCTCTCTAGGGTCCTGAAGAGGACTCTAGAGAGTCGAAACTTGTCTTAATAAAAATATAAAAAATAAATTTTGTCACATGGGTTTATTACTCCATTCAAGCATTAATGTCACTGTGAATATCTTTACCCATATTAGACTTTGTAATTACTAAACCGAATGAGTGACATAAAATGGATATCAATCTTCTACCTCACTGAACCTTTTTATAATTATTATTATTATTATTATAAATATTTGTTAGACCCCAAGCTGCTACACTGATCTGAATGTAAGTTGTATTAACCTAACAAGTGCGCATGGGGGTAATTGAAAACGTCCCCCTGTGCTGACGTATTTGAGGTGTTTCCGTCACTAAAATATTCATTGTACCATTAATAGCATTAATAATTATCCATATGCGCCTATTATGGGTTGATTATAAAGGTATTAACCTGAAACAACAATAAAACGAGTGAAAACAGCGTTTGGATGGTCAAAATCGGAGATATAGCCCGCGAGTTGTATAATGTATGGGTGAGGCAAACTGCTTTCCCGCCAATTTCCCCCAAGGCCACTGAGACACAGTCGATCGATACTCTCTCTCTCTCTCTTGCACTCGCTTGCCATCAGTGATGACAACACCCTGCTTGCAACTCGCTAATGTTAGCACGAAAATATACCTCAGAATAAGGGAATAATAGGGAAAATAGGTGATAACTGAAGGAGAGGAGGAAAGTGGGGAAGGAGGGGAGGTAGAGGACTGAGATTTTGCATGACCCAGGGGCCAAAAAAAAAAATAAAAAATAAAAAAATAAAAATAATTTTTTTTTTTTTTCCTATGTCAAAAGTTGATTTTTTATTTTACTTACTCTCAAGAGTCTTCCCGCAGTCCGCCGGGGGAACTCTTAAGAGTCTCCCCGCAGCTCCCGGGTTAAATGAGATCAAAATCATTCCTGTAGCAGTTTGTGCAAGATATTTACTTACTATAGCTTATTGTTTGCACACATTGTTCATGTTTCAGCAAATTCTTGAACTACAATACTTCTTACTATTTTTGTAGGTTGAAATTGAAGTTTATTAACCCATTCAGTACCAGTAACATCCTTTGCATTATATTCTGGCAACTATTAGGCGATTATATTTAGTTTAAGAAGAGCTTCCAGCAATTAACAGGCTTCAAACTATGTCAATTAACCCTTTTTGCTACCACACATCCTTCTTAACCCTTCCAATCCCAGAGACGACTATAGTCGTCAGTAGATAAGTAACTCCCCAGTCCCAGCGACGGAAATAGTCGTCAGTAATGTACGTTCCTTGTAACTGCCTGTACAAGGCTGTACCAGTTACCACGACCGTTTAAGCACTGCTCCCGTTATGGCAACACTTCTCAGCTTATATGAGACCCACTGAAGGGTGGGAGGGCCAGTGTTGCCTCATCTCTGGAGGTGGAAAGGTGGTCTCTCCTGCCATTTTGGCCACATTGCTTGGGACTGCTGGGGCTTTTATCACTGTATCCTACGGTACAGTACGGGTTAAGATGCACAAAATCGTCTAAATATAGCTAGAATCAATAATGAAGATGTCACCAGTACAGAAAGGGTTCTCTGATCAGTACTTTTTAGGCATCTGCACTGGCATTTTTACTAAATTTTGCCAGTATTTATATAATCGTGTTAAGCCACATTATTATCATGCTTCTTACAGATATTGCATTTGTTGTGTGTTATTATGGTCCATTCATTATAAGTAGGCCGGAAATCTTAACTGTAACTCAAAAAGGGCTAGAGCAAATGGGATGTAACTTTCCACACCTATTCCCAGGCTGACTCTTCCCCTAATGGTAGATATATTAGCTCGATAACTCTAGCCATTTTTTAGGTATAGAGGTTAGTGGTCTATATTTTTTGGCCTACAGTGGGGCCACGCGGATAGCGTAATTAAGTATAGCGATCTCGCAGATAGCGACAGGATAGAAACAATCTCATAGCGACCTGGAACCGCAGAAAGCCGCATAACCGAGAATAGCGGGCAGCAGCGGCTAGCCGGGGCAGAGTTGCCAGCGTCGGGACCTTGGCAACTCTGATTTGAGTGCGCAAGGCCAACGTCGGTATACAGACGATACTTATAATGAATGGACAATGCCTGCTTGTATGGGTTTTTAAAGCTGTTTGACCAGTTGTTTGTTTTGTATCTCAACACTCCAGGAATGTTAATGTACTCTGTTTATCACAAGTAATATTATTGCTTGGTTACTACAACACCACTGCATACTTTATTATTTAAGTATGATTGACTTTCTATATGCATGTGATCTTTCAACTTAAGCCGGTATCACACGAGCGCTTTTTCACTCAACAAT
The DNA here is from genome assembly GCA_037953745.1 of Lithodes maja. Classification (NCBI taxonomy): domain Eukaryota; kingdom Metazoa; phylum Arthropoda; class Malacostraca; order Decapoda; family Lithodidae; genus Lithodes; species Lithodes maja. Next base: position 20,792 of record JBAKBP010032063.1, read on the forward strand.
TATCCTCAACACTGGTCTGGCAGCTTATGAGGGCAACATTTATACTATTTCGGTCACTTAAATTCATCTACCATCAGTCTAGTTTCCGATACCAGTGTAAAATATTTCAGAAATGTTGCCAGAAAAATGTTGATCATCGAATGTTGACCATAAATGCTCTCGTGTGATACCGGCTTTATGCAGGATGTGTCTCTTTGAAATGGGGCTCAGATGAATTTTCAGATTATTCGGTATTACTTATTTGCAATACATATAGAGTGTCATTTATATTGGATTCAAGATATTGATATAATTCTTGGTAAGTCACATCTATTTATAGAATACCTCACTTCATATAGGAGAATACCAATAATGCCATTTAGGAGAACAGTAATTGTTATTTTGTGTTGTATTTAACTCTCTCATTGATAATAGTGTTCTAGAAGTTTTCAGGCATTACTGCAAATCTAATATACTGGGTATATTATAAATTATGATGAAAAAGTACTGCATCAATTACATAAACAAAATATAGCAATTATACCATTTATTGTCTTTCAGCTGTCTGACCATGATATATTTTGGGCAAAAAATTTAAAGAATTACTGAAACTATCACATTAAAATCATTGTATAATATTGTTATTTACTATTTCCTTGTTGTAATTAGATAATTAGACACTTAATAATACAGGTACTGTACAAATATTTGTATTTTATCCAACCCCTCTATCCTCGGAAAAGGGGGAATAGTTAGTTTTCTAAAAAAAAGTTGTAAAAATGAAACATAAATTTTAGTGTATCCATGTCTATCTATCTATCTATCTATATAATCAGGCCCAATTCCCACTATTTTTTTTTTATTTTTTTATTATTTAATCCATGTAATAACGGTATTTGTTTTCCCCCCAGGGACTTTGCGTACGTTGCCCGTGACCGCGTGTCGAGGAAGCATATGTGCCATGTGTTCCGCTGTGACACCCCCGCACGCACCATCGCCAACACTCTCAGGGACATCTGCAAAAAGATTATGATTGAGCGCTCGCTGCACCAGGGCATCAACAAACCTGGTGATAATGGTGCGTGGACAAATTTCTTAACCCATTCAGTTCCAGAGATGTCCTTTCCATGATACTCTGGCAACTATTAGACAATTTATTTCAGCTTAGGAAGGACCTCTAGCAATAATAAGACTTCAAACTATCTCAACCAACCTTTTTTAACTACTGTACCACAGGTCTTTCCTAAGCTGCATAATATCGTTTATTTATAGCTAGAATAAAGTATAACACACATCGCTGGTACTCAAAAGGTTAAGAAATGCTCAAACTTGATACATTTCCAGCTCCAATATATCTAGACCAGAGGCAACTCAACCTCCTCCCAATAGACTAACCCCTGCCAACCATTACTCCCAACAGCTCCACAACATTCCCCAGTCACCAAAAAACCCTAACATTACCAAACACAACCATAGGAACTTGATTCACAGTATTACCAGCTCCAATATATCTAGACCAGAGACAACTTGATTCACAGTATTACCAGCTCCAATATATCTAGACTAGAGACAACTTGATTCACAGTATTACCAGCTCCAATATATCTAGACCAGAGACAACTTGATTCACAGTATTACCAGCTCCAATATATCTAGACCAGAGACAACTTGATTCACAGTATTACCAGCTCCAATATATCTAGACCAGAGACAACTTGATTCACAGTATTACCAGCTCCAATATATCTAGACCAGAGACAACTTGATTCACAGTATTACCAGCTCCAATATATCTAGACCAGAGACAACTTGATTCACAGTATTACCAGCTCCAATATATCTAGACCAGAGACAACTTGATTCACAGTATTACCAGCTCCAATATATCTAGACCAGAGACAACTTAATTCACAGTATTACCAGCTCCAATATATCTAGACCAGAGACAACTCAACATCCCAATACAGTACAGGTCTCCCTCACTATCCGATGCCCCAATTTACGATATTATTACAGTATAGGTTTTTAGGCGTTTGCGTTTGGGTTTTGGCTGGTCCGAGAACACATCCCCATTTACCCCATTCATTTTAGGGTTCGCTATACGATATTTATACTTAAGATTGGGTTTTCAGGAACGTAACCCAATCATAAATCAAAGGAGACCTGTATTCAAACTATATATTTACAGCCTGGTTATCATGATACACTTTGTTTCTATAAAGTTATTTAACATTAACCCCTTTGAGGATTATGACACATTTTGGCAGTTTATTCTGGCTATTATTAGATTATATTGCGATTAGGAAGGGTAGCCTATATGGAAGTCACACGGTTAATCAAGGCAGTCTTAACCCTTTTTATTCCCACAGATCCGTCCATAGCTGTAAACATTTTGTCTAATTATAGCTATAATACACTTATAAGACGGATCAAGATCCTCAAGGGGTTAATATTTGCACTACCGTAACAGGTTGTGGCGGCGGGAGTGGTGGTAGCGGAGGGAGGCTGGCACGACCCACCAACCTGCCCACAGAACACAGACGCTTCCAGAGACACTCACAGATCATACCAAGTGAGTGTGGTGGTGTGCTGATGAGTGGATGTTGTAAGTTTGTTGTTTTCAAAGTTTGATTTTCGATAAATTTGAGAGCAATTGGTAAGATCCTGTGAAGCGGGTAGAACTGTTTTTCAGATGCTTATTTACTAAGAAACATCGAACAATATCTTTAACCTAACCTAACCAAAACCTAACCAAAACCTAACCTAACCTAACCTAACCTAGTAGCCTATATTAGTGGACTATTTATGAATGTAAAATGTAAAAACATATTGTAACATTACCAAATGTTTTAGATATATGTACAGGTCCACCCGCTAC
>JBAKBP010032064.1:0-23646 GCA_037953745.1 Lithodes maja
ATAGTGCTGTAGAGTGTACATTATGTGGTGTCAGTCTCAGGGCACCACAACACTGACACCACTGCATTGTGTTAGATCATATAACATTGTCACATATATATAGTGCTGTAGAGTGTACATTATGTAGTGTCAGTCTGATATTATGGCAACAACTCGGGAATCTGGCTCTATATAGTGCCTTATGTATAGTGCTTCATATAAATACATCATAATCAGTATAGTGCTTCATAAATAATGTTTTAGTTTTATATAGTGCCTCACATACTGTATAGCATCTCATGTGCCTCACTCATATACTGTATAGCATCTCATGTGCCTCACTCATATACTGTATACAGACAAATTTGCGTTTTATCTCTTTCATACACATTAAGGGGAGATTTCCGCCTGGAGGATTTTTTTTTAACCTCTTTCTACCTCATGTTTAGCCCCATTGCTTGTGAAATTTAAAGACGCTTGCTCCATTAGTTTGGCGATTTTAAGAACCCTCGCCCCATTTCTGTCAATTTTATGACCATTCGTGCCATTTAGGTGTCGATTTTTTCCTGGCGAGCGATAGTGAGCCTGTAATTTAAGGGGAACCGGCCTTCGGCCGGGAAATTTTTCTACCGAAAAACGTACAAATTTATCTTGAAAGGGGGTCAAAGGGGAGTAATTTTAAGCTTGATGGATATCTAGGGAATCAACTAAAAACCTCCCCTAACAAACTTATATATTATCTCATATATTCTGCCTCATATATAATGCCTCAGGGTGTGTGTGGTGACAGTAGCAGGGCAGCACACCACTGACACTATATTTATCATTAGTGTCTGCCTGTATAGTGCTTGACTATAAACAGTATACTGCCTCATATATAGTGCCACATATATAATGCCTCATATATAATGCCTCAGGGTGTGTGTGGTGACAGTAGCAGGGCAGCACACCACTGACACTATATTTATCATTAGTGTCTGCCTGTATAGTGCTTGACTATAAACAGTATACTGCCTCATATATAGTGCCACATATATAATGCCTCATATATAATGCCTCAGGGTGTGTGTGGTGACAGTAGCAGGGCAGCACACCACTGACACTATATTTATCATTAGTGTCTGCCTGTATAGTGCTTGACTATAAACAGTATACTGCCTCATATATAGTGCCACATATATAATGCCTCATATATAATGCCTCAGGGTGTGTGTGGTGACAGTAGCAGGGCAGCACACCACTGACACTATATTTATCATTAGTGTCTGCCTGTATAGTGCTTGACTATAAACAGTATACTGCCTCATATATAGTGCCACATATATAATGCCTCATATATAATGCCTCAGGGTGTGTGTGGTGACAGTAGCAGGGCAGCACACCACTGACACTATATTTATCATTAGTGTCTGCCTGTATAGTGCTTGACTATAAACAGTATACTGCCTCATATATAGTGCCACATATATAATGCCTCATATATAATGCCTCATGGTGTGTGTGGTGACAGTAGCAGGGCAGCACACCACTGACACTATATTTATCATTAGTGTCTGCCTGTATAGTGCTTGACTATAAACAGTATACTGCCTCATATATAGTGCCACATATATAATGCCTCATATATAATGCCTCAGGGTGTGTGTGGTGACAGTAGCAGGGCAGCACACCACTGACACTATATTTATCATTAGTGTCTGCCTGTATAGTGCTTGACTATAAACAGTATACTGCCTCATATATAGTGCCACATATATAATCCCTCATATATAATGCCTCATGGTGTGTGTGGTGACAGTAGCAGGGCAGCACACCACTGACACTATATTTATCATTAGTGTCTGCCTGTATAGTGCTTGACTATAAACAGTATACTGCCTCATATATAATGCCACATATATAATGCCTCAGGGTGTGTGGGGACAGGAAGATAACATCACAGGCAGTATGTAAATAACCCGGCCTGGCTTGCTGTATTACGTAAGTGCATATATTGTGTCTCATATATAAGGTCTGAGGGAGTGTGTGGTGATCGTCTGAGGGCACCACACCACTAACACTATTACACTAACATGGTGTCTGACTGTGTATAGTACCATTATATAGTGTATCATAATAATGCCTCATATTATTATGTTCCTTCCAACAACCAACTATACTCCGATTAATTAAATTTACAAACACATGTGGCAGTCCGTGGATTCGAACACAGGACGCTCACACCGAAAATCAACACCTTATGCATCGCACCACGAAGACGGTTAAAGGATGGTGGACACTGCCTACGATTTATTATGCAACTTCGAATCCTGCATATCAATCTAAGCATGTACACACATCCCAACTGCAACTCACGTAGGCTATGCATACTGTATGTATATATTTTATATTATATATTATATATATAATGCGTCTAATAGCTGTGTGTGTGTGTGTGTGTGTGTGTGTGTGTGTGTGTGTGTGTGTGTGTGTGTGTGTGTGTGTAGTGACAGTTTCAAGGCACCCCACTACTGGCACTATTACAACAACCTGGTATCTAGCTGTATATAGTCTCTAATAAAATATATAGATAGTGTTACAGTTACCTACACTTTAATGAAAAGCATACAAGTATGAATGTGTAGTGTACAGTACTATAATATGCAATTAGAATTTTAGATGTGTGCTGTATATATATATATATATATATATGGTATATATATATATGTATATATATATATAATATATATATATATATATATATATATATATATATATATATATATATATATATTGTGACGCATGCCGAGTATGAGCATGCTGTACAGAACGCTCAGTCAGACCCCACTCTCGCTAGGATCGTCAGGGCAGGAACTTTGGCTGTAGTCCGTGTAGAGTTTCCTAACTCAGTTTATGTGAGCCGTTGTACTATAAGTATTATAATTATGTATTTTGTTTTCTTCTAAGTCAACGAGTTCTATTTTATATCATTAGATATAAGTATTGTGTGTGGGACTTATATATAATGAGGAGAAGAGAGAGAGTTATGTAACGTCGGCCAGTGAGCGCGCCACGAGGTAGGTAGGCCTCCCTCCCTCCTCCCTCCTCCCTCCTCCCTCCTCAAGCGCGTGGGAAATCCTTTGTCGATCCCAGATTGAGAGAGAATATGACGTAATGATTGTCAGTGGGCGGTCCTTAGTAGTTTGCGATATGCCGCTAGAGGGCCGAGTATAAAAAGGAGAGGTCCTCGCCACAATTCTTTAGAACTCATCAGGCAGAGCGACTTCTCATATCCCTTGCAACTATCCATATTCTTCCGACTGATGTGAACTTTCTCTACTCTCTGAACAGCCTATCTTCTTCTCTTCTCGTCCCTTTTTAACCCATGATCCCTTTGGTGCAGATTTAGTCAGCCAAAGTATTATCGCTTGAGTTCTCACGAGATATATGCCTGTTAGATAGCCTATTTTGGAAGGGATAACTAGAATAGGATTGATTGATGTTTGTTGCACTCGTATATGCATTTCCCTGTGTACGATTATCCATGTTCCTGTTTTCTGCTGGTTTAGGTAATGCTAGACTGGGATAAGGTTTCGGGAGTTGTGATTTCCTATGAGTACTAGGTTTTGGTTGAACCGGTACAATTGCAACGGAGACGTGGGAAGCCTAGGTGGTCTTTCTGACTGTGTACCTTGAGAGTTTAGCACTGTGTTGCGAGTGAGGGCTTTTGCCTCTGCCACCCAACACTGTGCTATCTCGTTGGCTTGACTTTGAGAGGATCGCCAGGAGAGAACCAGATACTAGTGATCTGGATCTCTCAAGAGAGCATCCCGTCAATTAACGTAATTTGGCCGCACAGTCTTAAGGACCTCGCTAGGCTACGAGCCGCTTGCTCAGCCATTGTTTCCTAACCTTAGATATCCCAGCTAGACTTTGCTCGACCAGCAGATACAGCATAGTATTGAAGCTTCTCCTTATGTATGTTATTGTTTATGCACTATTGATTTCATGTGTGGCACGCTTAGCTACTTTAGAGATTAGTGGCCCACGAGCACAATCCTAGTAGGCTATTGTCAGTGCATTGTCGGAGTACTTCTTCTTAATGTTTGCCATTTACTATTGTCTATTCTTATAATTCTTCTTATGTCAATTTAAAGCCTTTAATATTAGTTAATTGCCAGTGTGTTAGTTATTGAATTGCTGTTCAAAATCCGATACTTACTTCTTACGAGTATTCGAGAAGCATCTAACTTTATCAGAAGATTCCTTGCTTGATGCTCGAGGACTATTGTTTAACGTAACGTAATAGTGCCGATCCGAAGTAGAGGGTGGAGGACTTCTTAAGTTCTTAGTCAAGGGTGGATTACTTCGGCTTCGGCCAACACTATTCTTTAGTGTTGTAGTACTTTCTTCTTTGTTTGATTGTTGACCAGACTAGATAACTCCCGTCTTGTTATTAGTCTGTTGTGTGAAACGCTAGTACCGAGTTCTTGTATACCCCGTTATAGCAGATAGAACTCTGGAGGGTAGTGGCGTTTTTTTGTTCGGCTGGCAGTACTCTGGGGTTGGGATCGTGTGTTTCCGTTGTGGCAGCGAGCCATACTCGAGTCCTGTGTAAGAGCCCTAGTGTACCCGAGTGCCCGGTCGTAACAAATGGCGACCTTGCCAGGATTTTGTGAACAGTATAATTTTTTGCAGAGTTGTACAACATTTGTTTGTTCGTACTTTAGCGTACATATTGAAGAATATTTTTTTTTTTGTAAGGCAATTAGGAGAGCATTTAAGAGACTCCAGTTAATTTAGTAATTAGTGCTTACATAAGGGAGTTTAACACTTTTGTCTCGAGAATTTTTTGTGAACTTCAGTATGTCGTGCCCTAGTACTGACGAGGAGCGAGAGATGCCATTTGAGGAGGTGCCGTTAGTAACTAGTGAGGAGGATGCTAGACTTTTTGTGAGTAAGCAGTACCATGTGACGGAGGGGAGGCTGACTGGGGTGGATATTTATGGCTTGCACCTGATAGCCAAGGTTTTGGGCAGATCCAGTGTAGTAGGGATGTCCAAGGGGGAGCTGATTTCCTGGGTGTTGCGTGGGCGACATGGGGTTTCGGGGGAGAGGGCGTTTGGGGGGGTTCCTCCCCAGATCCCCTCTCACTCGACTCCCACAGTGCCGTCCACTCAGTTGCCGGAGGTTAGCACTCTCCCACAGAGGGATGAGAATTGGAAGATTGGAGTGCCCTCGGGCGGTGCGTATGGTGGTTCCCCAGTTTTTGCCCCCCCTCCTTCAGTAGTGGCAGCTCCCTCTTCCTGCCTGTCTCCAGATATGATATTTAGACTTGAGCTTGCTAAAGTTGAGGCTAGGAAGCAGGAGAATGAGACTAGGAGGCATGAGATTGAGGTTGAGGCTAGGAAGCAGGAGAATGAGACTAGGAGGCATGAGATTGAGGCTGAGACTAGGAGGCACGAGGCTGAGCTTAGGTACGACTCAGAGAAATATTGTGCTCAAATAGATTTAGATAAGACTCGTGCAGAGTCGACAGGGACTCGGATGGGCCGTGAGGGCCAAGTAAGAGAGCAGTCCTTGTCCCACTTAGTCAAATTGGTGTCGGCATTTAGTGAAACTGAAGTCACAGAATTTTTTAATCGTTTTGAGAAGAAGTGTAGGGAGCATAATTGGCCTGAAGAGAAGTGGGCAGCTCTAGTCTCCTCAAGACTTACGGGTAAGGGTCTGAAGGCTTATGATGCACTGCCTTTAGAGTCTTGCATTGACTACCCAGAATTGAAGAGAGCTGTCCTACGGGCATACGAGTTGCAACCAGAAACATATCGATTGAAGTTTCGGGGTGTTACAAAGACTAGGGAGGCGACCTTTCTTGAACATGCCCGGGACTTAAAAGATGCACTTACAAACTGGACACGTTCTGAGAAAGCTGAGACGGCCGAACAGTTGACTGAGCTGTTTCTGCTCGAGCAGTTTTATAAGTGTACAGGTGCAGAAATGACTTTAACTATTAAAGAAAAGAATCCAAAAACTCTACAGGAGGCAGCTGAGATGGCTGACCTCCGGCTATCATTAATTCGTGGGTGCGGGTCTGCCCAGCGTAGTGAGGCAGGTAACAAGGGGCGTGACGCCCCACCCCCCCGAGTTAGTAATATATCTTATGCAAACAAGTACAAGAGTTACGATACCAAGACTGACCACAAGACTAGCACCGTCCCATTTAAGAAGGGGCCGGGCCCTTCCCAGTACCAAGGGAAGCCCAAAGGGGAGTTAGAGTGTTATCAATGTCATAAAAAGGGGCACTTTGCAAGAGTCTGTCCTAGCAAACCACCTACAGCAGCTGTGTCTTTGGCCTGCAACATTGGTGTGTCTCTGAAGTCTTCTGAGTTTGCCCGGGGCAGTTCGTCAGAGGCTGAGGCACAGCCAGTGCAGAAGCACCTGGGAGGCTCGAACCCTGCTCAGGATGTTTTTTGCGACCATAGAGGACGGGGTTGCGTGATGTGGGCGGGGCGCAAGCATGGAGTAGAGGTCTTGCGTGATACAGGTGCTTCCCAGACTTTGATGAAAAACTTGACTGGCTACCCTATAAATGCGGCTCGGGTGGTAGTGGTGCAGGGTATTAATGCAACTCGGTAATACCCGCTGGTGCGGTTGGAGTTGGAGGTGGATGGTGTGGCACGTGAATTGGATGTTGGGATTGTGGAGAAACTGCCAGTGGAGGGCGTCGACCTTCTTCTCAGCAACGACTTTGCAATGCCCGCTTCTGAGGTTCTACCCTTAGTCGTTGCCGAGAGGCCGGCCGACGTGAGTAGGGAAGAGCGAGAGTGGGTCGAGCGGTGCCAGGCACAACCCATGGCGTGTGCTGTCACCCGAGCTCGGGCAGCTAAAGTGTCACAGCCTAGTCCTTCGTCTTCAGACCAGCAGAGGAACGATCAACAGGAGGAGGCTAAAGCTGGAGTTGGTTTTAAGAGTTTTGACTCGGCGGCTCTCCTGGGTGATTCAGTATTAGCACCATTACTTAGTTCTGGAGTAGCCCCTGGGCCTGTCATCGAGAGTGACGAGGCTGGGCATGACGAGTCTCCACGACAGCAACGTTATGAACATCGAGAGAGACAGAGGGAGCAGCCCAGTATCGGGGAGGGTCATGCATTGCTCCGGGAGCAGTTAGATCGCTTGGCACCCTCAGATATACGTCGGTTGCAGCTGGAGGACCCTGAGCTCCAAACGTGTGCTAATGGAGCTGTGGAGCTCGACGAGGACGGTGATGCACAGCCGGGAGATTTTTTTTATTTAGATGGCATCCTCTATCGGCGTTTTCAAGACCCTAACCGTAGCTGGAAAAAGGGGTCCGGAGTAGTGGACCAGTTGGTGGTGCCGCGGGAGTGCAGGGATAGCCTACTGAGTTTGGCGCATGACACACCGCTGGCAGGACATTTGGGGGTAAGAAAAACGGTGGCGGCTTTGGGGAAGTTGTTTTGGTGGCCGGGGATGAAGTCTCATGTGCAGTCATGGATAAACTCATGTGATATTTGTCAACGGGTCGGGAAACCAAACCAAGTTATTCCTAAAGCTCCGTTGCACCCTATTCCTGTAATTGGGCCACCTTTTAGTAAGATTGTTGTTGACATGGTTGGTCCACTCCCTCCCACAAAGGCTGGTAATAAATTTTTGTTAACCATCATGGATGTTGCCACTAGATACCCCGATGCATACCCCATGAAAAACGGCATGGCTAAGACGGTAGTCAGTAACTTGTTGTGGTACTTTTCAAGGTACGGGTACCCGGAGGAGATTCAGTCTGACCAGGGGTCCAATTTCACCTCCAATCTCTTTAAGCAAACAATGCAACAGCATGGGATACGGGCGGTGGTATCGTCAGCGTATCACCCTGAGAGCCAAGGGGTGCTTGAGCGGTGGCATGCCACCCTTAAAAGCATGCTCAGGTGTTATTGTGCTGACAACGGAAGAGATTGGGATCTTGGATTGCCGTATGTACTGTTTGCTGCTCGGGAAGTGCCTGGTGAGAGCCTGGGATTTAGTCCAAACGAGCTGATTTTTGGACACCGCGTCAGGGGCCCCCTTAATATGCTGCGGAAAATTTGGGAAGGAACTGTGCAGCCTTGTTCCTTGTTAAAGTATGTGTTTGAAAGCCGTGAGCGCATGCTTAAGAGTCTGGAGATGGCAGGTCGGAATTTAACAGGATCACAAGCTTTAATGAAGGACAGGTATGATCGCAAAGTGAAGCTCCGGAAGTTCATTGTAGGACAAGAGGTATTAATTTTGTTGCCTTTGGTTGGTAACCCCTTGTCTGCGAAGTATACTGGACCCTATAAAATTGTGGAGAAAATTTCGGACCTAGATTACCTTGTTGCCACTCCAGACCGGAGGAAAAAGAACCAGTTATGTCACGTGAACCTGATAAAAGAGTATGTGAGGCGCCCCTCTGAGCCTCTCACTGTCCCTGTGTTGGCTTGTTGCGGCCGTGGTGGAGAAGGAGAGGGGGACAGTCAAGCTTCAGAGGAGGATAGCTGGGATCACCATGTTTCAGCGGATCAGTGGGCGGGGAACTCGAGCCTAAGGGCTGACGAGGCTATAGCTCATTTGCCTGAGCCGCAGTTTGAAGCTATCCGTCAGTTGCTCGGTTCATACCCCACTGTATTTGCTGAACACCCAGGCCTCACTACTCAGGCTATGCATGATGTTGACGTGGGGGACCATCTACCCTTTAAGTCAATCCCGTACCGTGTGCCCCCCATAAAACTACCCGCTCTGAGGGATGAGTTGGAGTATATGCTCGGTAGAGGGTTGATAGAGAAAGGCACCGTTAAATGGACTTCCCCCGTAACACTGCAGCCTAAGCCAGATGGCAAGGTACGCTTCTGTATTGATTTCCGTAGGCTAAACGGTTTGACTCCAACTAACCCATATCCTCTTCCTCGGGTTGATGATAGTGTTGATAAAATTGGTAATGCTCGGTTTTTGTCTAAAGTAGATTTAGTAAAAGGTTACTGGCAAGTACCTTTGTCCGAGCGTGCTAAAGAGGTATGTGGTTTTGTGGTGGACGGGAGTACTTACCGGTGTAATGTTATGCCCTACGGACTTAAGAATGCACCAGCAACGTTTCAGAACCTGATGAATGAAATTGTCAAGGACATTCCAAATTGCACCGTATACTTGGACGATGTAATCATTTATGATGACGACTTTGAGAGCCATTGTGAGCACCTGGAGACCTTGTTCCGGAAACTTAGTGAAGCAGGTCTGGTAGTAAATTTGGCAAAGTGTGACTTCGTAAAAGCCACTGTGCAGTACCTTGGGTTTGTAGTGGGAAGGGGACAGGTGTGCCCTCCTCAGAACAAGGTACAGGCTATCAATAAATTTCCGCACCCAACCACCAAGAAGCAGATTATGAGATTCTTGGGTATGATAGGCTACTACAGACGCTTTATAAAAGGTTACTCCACGGTGTTGGCACCTCTCACATATTTGTTATCTAAAGACAAAAAGTTTTTGTGGGCGCCTGAGTGTGAAAAGGCTTTTAATTTGGTGAAGCATTTGCTGTGTACTCACCCGATACTCAGGGCCCCAGACTTTAACAGGCCTTTTCAGCTGGCAACAGATGCTAGTGGTGTAGGGGCTGGTGCCGTCTTGCTACAGACAGACAATGAAGGTGTGGAACACCCAGTAAGTTTCTTTTCTAAGAAGTTCAATGCTGCACAAAAGAACTATTCTACAATAGAAAAGGAATTACTGGCGATTGTGCTGTCGCTCAGGCACTTCGAGGTGTATGTTCCAGCCTATGGCCCAGTCGTGGTTATCTACACTGATCATCACCCTTTGAGATTCCTAAATCAATTTCACAATCGCAATATGAGACTGACCAGGTGGTCTTTGATGTTGCAGGAGTATAACCTGGACATCCGTCATATTGCGGGATGTGACAATGTGATCGCGGATTGTTTATCGAGGGTAGATGATCAGTCGTAGGCTATCACAGGTGTATGATCCCGGAGAGATTGACACACGGGTAGCCTCCTGCTTTAGTTTGAGTAGTATTTTGCGCTTGGTGCTTGTTGGCTCGCGGTTGTAGCCCAGCGTATTGGGTCGTAAAGCAGGAGTTGAGCGTTTGGTATAGAAGAAAAAATAGGCTGCCCTTATAGTGCAGCCGGAAAAAACATATTAAAATATAAAAATCATAAAAAAACTCTTTCTTTTGTTATAGATAATTGTATAAGTTTGTCATAGCCTATAGAGTTTGAGTAGTCCACGAACTATCAAACGGCTGAGCTGCTGTAAGCTCGCTCTGGGAGCATGATATTATGTCTTTTGCTATTGTTAGGGAGGAGTTATGAAATGTGAATTTTTTTTTATAAGATGTGTTTTAGTGATAAACTCAGCGTTGTTTTAGTGCCATGCGGTCGCTGGGTGTGAGGGGTTTGATGAGGTTCTGCGTGTCAGATTTTAGCTCAGGGTTGAGCAAGTAAAATCTTGGGGGAGGTGTGACGCATGCCGAGTATGAGCATGCTGTACAGAACGCTCAGTCAGACCCCACTCTCGCTAGGATCGTCAGGGCAGGAACTTTGGCTGTAGTCCGTGTAGAGTTTCCTAACTCAGTTTATGTGAGCCGTTGTACTATAAGTATTATAATTATGTATTTTGTTTTCTTCTAAGTCAACGAGTTCTATTTTATATCATTAGATATAAGTATTGTGTGTGGGACTTATATATAATGAGGAGAAGAGAGAGAGTTATGTAACGTCGGCCAGTGAGCGCGCCACGAGGTAGGTAGGCCTCCCTCCCTCCTCCCTCCTCCCTCCTCCCTCCTCAAGCGCGTGGGAAATCCTTTGTCGATCCCAGATTGAGAGAGAATATGACGTAATGATTGTCAGTGGGCGGTCCTTAGTAGTTTGCGATATGCCGCTAGAGGGCCGAGTATAAAAAGGAGAGGTCCTCGCCACAATTCTTTAGAACTCATCAGGCAGAGCGACTTCTCATATCCCTTGCAACTATCCATATTCTTCCGACTGATGTGAACTTTCTCTACTCTCTGAACAGCCTATCTTCTTCTCTTCTCGTCCCTTTTTAACCCATGATCCCTTTGGTGCAGATTTAGTCAGCCAAAGTATTATCGCTTGAGTTCTCACGAGATATATGCCTGTTAGATAGCCTATTTTGGAAGGGATAACTAGAATAGGATTGATTGATGTTTGTTGCACTCGTATATGCATTTCCCTGTGTACGATTATCCATGTTCCTGTTTTCTGCTGGTTTAGGTAATGCTAGACTGGGATAAGGTTTCGGGAGTTGTGATTTCCTATGAGTACTAGGTTTTGGTTGAACCGGTACAATTGCAACGGAGACGTGGGAAGCCTAGGTGGTCTTTCTGACTGTGTACCTTGAGAGTTTAGCACTGTGTTGCGAGTGAGGGCTTTTGCCTCTGCCACCCAACACTGTGCTATCTCGTTGGCTTGACTTTGAGAGGATCGCCAGGAGAGAACCAGATACTAGTGATCTGGATCTCTCAAGAGAGCATCCCGTCAATTAACGTAATTTGGCCGCACAGTCTTAAGGACCTCGCTAGGCTACGAGCCGCTTGCTCAGCCATTGTTTCCTAACCTTAGATATCCCAGCTAGACTTTGCTCGACCAGCAGATACAGCATAGTATTGAAGCTTCTCCTTATGTATGTTATTGTTTATGCACTATTGATTTCATGTGTGGCACGCTTAGCTACTTTAGAGATTAGTGGCCCACGAGCACAATCCTAGTAGGCTATTGTCAGTGCATTGTCGGAGTACTTCTTCTTAATGTTTGCCATTTACTATTGTCTATTCTTATAATTCTTCTTATGTCAATTTAAAGCCTTTAATATTAGTTAATTGCCAGTGTGTTACTTATTGAATTGCTGTTCAAAATCCGATACTTACTTCTTACGAGTATTCGAGAAGCATCTAACTTTATCAGAAGATTCCTTGCTTGATGCTCGAGGACTATTGTTTAACGTAACGTAATAGTGCCGATCCGAAGTAGAGGGTGGAGGACTTCTTAAGTTCTTAGTCAAGGGTGGATTACTTTGGCTTCGGCCAACACTATTCTTTAGTGTTGTAGTACTTTCTTCTTTGTTTGATTGTTGACCAGACTAGATAACTCCCGTCTTGTTATTAGTCTGTTGTGTGAAACGCTAGTACCGAGTTCTTGTATACCCCGTTATAGCAGATAGAACTCTGGAGGGTAGTGGCGTTTTTTTGTTCGGCTGGCAGTACTCTGGGGTTGGGATCGTGTGTTTCCGTTGTGGCAGCGAGCCATACTCGAGTCCTGTGTAAGAGCCCTAGTGTACCCGAGTGCCCGGTCGTAACAATATATACTGTATTATGTATAATGTATTTAGTTATTCATAATTCAATTATTTATAATAGATTCTGCAAGAAGCAGAATATTTTGCTAATGAAAACTAAACTGATTAAAATGTGCTATGGCTAAACAAAGTACCCGTAGTAGTGAGTCTTGCAAGCAATACCTATAAGCCTTTATGGATGTGTTGATAATACACACTAGGTAATGTAATATGAGAGAAGTATGGATATTAACCGGTGTGGCGCTGTAAACATAGATCACTGATACTCACCTTTAACTGAAAATGGAGGAAAACAAGCGTAAAATTGGCAAAGGGTTCACAATTGTTTGGCGTGTAATATTGCTTACATTCGCCGGTACTGCAAAACGCTACTATATTACATTTTAATTTTATTATTCGGCGTGAAAGCATATAATGATATCTGATACAGAAAAATAAATAGAGTTATGTGCTCTGGTTAACGTTATTAGCTCAGTCCCTTTGATAATTAGAGTGTTGCATATCAGTCAAATATACGTTGTTGTACCCATATTGTGAAAATATATACTGTATATATATATATATATATATATATATATATATATATATATACTGTATATATATATTTATATATATATATACAGTATATATATATATATATATATATATATATATAGAGAGAGAGAGAGAGATAGATAGATAGATATGTGTGTGTGTGTGTGGAGAGAGAGAGAGAGAGAGAGAGAGAGAGAGAGAGAATCGATCAGATATATTATTAACAGTTATAGAGTTTCACTATCATTATGCCTTATTGAGTGTTGGCAGCGGTGTTATGGCTCACATTGGACACACATAGTATCGTGTGTGAGAGTATTGTTGAAACTCGACCTATCGCGTTGTGATGGCTGATATTAATTGGACTCGTGCAATATTATGTCAAATTTATATGACAGTGATCAGCAAACTTTACCTACCGAGGTTTCAGACTCCGCTTTATGACACAGAGGATGGTTTCTTCTTAGAGGATGCTTTCTTCTAACCCTCCTTTTAACAACGAAAGGCTATTTTCGTTTGCAGTTAGAAAGAATCTATCTATCTATTTACTCTGGCCCAATCCCCACTTTTCCCTTCTTTTTTTTTTGGGGGGGGGGGGGGGGGACTCAAGACAGAGTATTTTATGTAGTTAGTAATATTGCAACAATAGTTGATTATGTGAAATTGTATGTAAGTGGAAATATTGAGTTTGCGTATGTGCGATTTTTTTCTATGTGAGTGAGGGAGACAAAAGACAAAACTGCCTGTAGCGAGTGCCTCCCCATATATGAAAGAGTGACAGGGCCAAAATCAAGGGACGTTCCAGCCAAAATGCCTGGACACACGGAGTTTGAAGCAATTTAAGTCATAGGAAGAGGGAAAGACTGATTCTGGGAGAGAGCTGTTGAATAGAAGAAAGACTGAGAGTAACGTTGCACTCTTGGGTTAGAGAGTTGCACAGAGTAGGGATGGAATTGTGTTGCAAGACGGGTACCACGTACCCTACAAAGAGGAGGTGGTATATACTGGGAAAGCTCTGAGGAGCACTGATTATTGTAGTAGCGATAGAATAGCGAGAGACATGCAACATTGCGGCGAAGAGAGTGAGAGTTTGCAAAGAGTTGGTGAGTGGGCGGGAATTAATGATACGATGGCTTTCCTTACTACTTTGTCTAGCAGTGCGGTGTGAGAGGATCATCCCCACACATGTGAACAATACTCAATATAAGGTCGCACCGTGCCCCTGTACAGAGCAAGAAGCTGTGCAGGGGTAAAGAACCCCTTGAGGCGGTTGAGCACACGCAGCTTCTGGGAGGCTGCCTTAGCAAGACTGGTAATATGGTCCTTCCAAGTGAGAGCAGAAGAAATAATGTATATACCTGGTGAATTGTTAACGGGTTCATTGTTCTTCCTTTTATATAATTGGGAATATTGTAACATATATATTGATAGTGTGTAGTTGTGGCTTGTATAATTATGGATAATGTATATAACTGGTAGCATTGTAACATGGTTTAATTGTGTAATTGAGGGTATTGCATATACATTATTGTGTGTAATTTGGGTATTTCATATTACAGATTATTGTAACTGGTGGATTGCGTGTAATTGTTGGTAGTGTATGTAACTAAAAGTGTGTGATTGTGAGTATTGTCTGGAAATGGGAATATTTAGGCACCAGTTGATTATGTATAATTGTATATAAGTGGGAATATTGTAATTCGGTTTGTTGTGGGACTTGTGTATTGTAACAGGTCAATTGCGAATAATATTTATAACTGGTAATAGTGTAGCACTGTTTATGTGTAATTGTGGGCGTTATAATTTGGATGTGTGTTTTTTTGTAGATATTGAATATAACACATTTGTGTGATTGTGGGCATTGTGTTTATAGCTGGGAATAACAAATACGAATTTATTGCAATTGTGTGCATTAAATATAGCTCGGAATATAACGGGTTGACAGGATTTTATTTAATCGGATTAGGAAATGATTAGAGGCTTATGTTGGAGGCAAACAACTATGAATTCTTTCTTTGGATTTCGAAATATTGTTAAACAAAGCTTGATAATAATTATCTTTAATGTATTTACGAAACCAAACAGTGATATCAAAACATTTGGTGACTGGACACATTTTATATCTTTGACGCCTTTTTGCCATTGATTCTTGCTAAAATTAGACGATTTTGTGCAGCTTAAGAAGGACCTATGTTATCCAGATGGTTTATGGTGATCGTATTTACCCCTTTGAGTCCTAGAGGTAGATTATAAGCCAAAGAAAATCGTCTAATGGTACCCAGAAAATAATGAAAATTACGTCATCGTGCCAGTATCACGAGAGCAATATTTCCCTCAGCTTTTATCGGCAACTCTGGTCTGACAGCTTGTAACCTTTTTATATTTAATTTCTGTTGCCAAAATAAATCAATTTGCGGTCTATCTTCTGATTTATGTATGTATGTATATACTCAGGCACATACTCCATTGCTGAGAGTTACCGACACGAGACAGGGACCAAACGGAAACACCATTTTAAATTCCTATTCTCAGGGTCCGGGACCACTTTCGAATTCCCTCGCCCTGTTTCTTTGTCTCGTCGAGAAGGAGAATTCTGATACCAATGCTAAAAGTTCCCAGAAATGTTGCCGAACAAAATACGGCCTTCGGAATCGACGATAAATGCTCGTGGTGCATGCCCCCATGGATTTTAAATACTGTACGTTTCTTTAGATTTGTCGATTTTTTTTCTTTTTCTGCTGTCGAGGTTAAGAGGAAATGGTCTGTCTTTGTGGACCCCTTTCTCCCTCATGCTTAGCCCCTTTAAGTTAAGATGTTCGGCCCATTAGTTTAGCGATTTTAAGACCTTTCGCCCCATTTCTTTGTCAATATTAAGACTTTTTCTCTCATTTAGGTGTCGATTTTCCCCTGGCGAGCGATAGCGAGCCTGTAATTTAGGAGGAACCTGCCAATTTTTCTACCGAAAAATGTACAAATATATCTAGAAGGGGGATCCTCGGGTTGTTTTCTTAAAGTTTGATGGAGGTCTAGGGAGGAAACTAGAAACATTCTAAATAAATGAACAAAATCGACCAAAAAAATTAACCATCCCTCTTTAAGTTGAAGTTGTGAAGATGGCACGAAACTTATGATCGTGAGCGTACGTTTGAGTGCCGGCGGCCCGTACCTCCGCGCCACTATACAGATCCGCGGCCCCAGACCTCCGCGCCACTATACACATCCGCCGCCGCTATACACACGACGCACGTTGAGGGGGTAGTGCCTGTTTGTTGGTCTATGCATATCCCTTTGAGTACCGTACCAGCGACGTGTGATCTATATTAGTCTAGCTAGATTTCGACGATATTATGCAGCTTAGGAAGGATCTGTGGTAGCTAAAAGGATTGGTTGAGATAGTTTGAAGTCTTATTATTGCTGGAGTTCCTTCCTGCTGAAAAAAATCATCTAATAGTTGCCAGAATATGATGAAAAGCACGTTCCTGGTACTGAATGGGATATATTGATTTATTTTCCTTTTGAGTTGCCTTGCTAGACCTCCATCAAGCTTAAAATAGCACCCCTAGACCCCCTTTCAAGCTCAATTTGTACATTTTTCGGTAGCAATTTGTTTCGGCCGAAGGCCGGTTCCTTCTAAAATTACAGACTCGCTATCGCACGCCAGGAAAAACCTGACACCTAAATGGCACGAAAGGTCTTAAATTGACGAAGAAATAGGGTGAAGGGTTTTAAAATCGACAAACTAACGACACGAAAGTCTTAAAACCTCAAAACTAATATGCTAAACATGAGGGAGAAGGAGGTCCCTAAAATGCGAGTACTACCCCCTTGAACAAAAGTGCCGGGACAGCTCGTAGGGTTAAAACAGGAGTCAATATTTGGTGGGTCAACAGAGGCAGGCCGGTTGGACGAGCGGCGCGGCTAATGGCACGGACTTGGGAGAGAGAGTGTGAGTGTGTGTGTGTGTGTGTGAGAGAGTGAGAGAGAGAGAGTGAGAGTGACTGAAAGTGAGTGAGTGAGAGAGAGAGAGCGAGTGTGAGTGTTTGGGAGAGTTTATTAACAGTTTGAGAGAGAGAGTGATTGAAAGAGAGAGTGAGTGAGTGACTTATAGTGAGAGAGAGAGAGAGAGAGAGTGTGACTGTGAGCGAGATTGAGTGTTTAAGAGTTTGTTAACATGTGTTGTTTATAATACACATACAGTATACAAACAAGAAGCTAGTAACACAACGATAGAACATTACTCAATAATTATACACCTCATGTATAAATATAGTGTTCCATTTATTTTGTTATATACTCTGTACAATTAGTGTATACAGTGATATACATAGATCAAAGATGTCAATAAAGACGTATACAATAAAAGGCATTATGATCATAATACAATGTGATGTATGGGATTTTCATTATTATATACTTAGAATATTGTAAATTTTAACATTAGTTTTATCTTCAACAGGTACGTGAAAGTTCTGGATATACTCTATGGTACAGATGAAAGAAGAAAGGTAAGACACTATTATATATATATATATATATATATATAGATAGATTATATTTCTGAGTGTACACGTTTTATGAGTATGTGTATTAATATGACCTGCCTGTTATATACTTCAGGTTATTCAATATTACCATTCTTAAAATATTCCAACACACGCTTCAACCCTCGCTACCCCCCCCCCCTCTCTCTCTCTCTCTCTCTCTCTCTCTCTCTCTCTCTCTCTCTTCTCTCTCTCTCTCTCTCTCTCTCTCTCTCTCTCTCTTCTCTCTCTCTCTCTCTCTCTCTCTCTCTCTCTCTCTCTTTTTGTCACACACACACACACACACACACACACACACACACACACACACACACACCTACCTACCCTTTGATCCCTTGTAAGCTCACTCAAGACAGCCTTATTAGCCAGTTGTCCCGTCAAGACCACCCAGCCGTCCAGCACTAACTACCTATTCTGTCACACGCCCGGTAGTTTAGCTTTACTTGTGTTATCGCCTTTAATCCGTTCCCTTAAATCCACACAGACATATATACACACTTACCCACTCATATACACACATACCTACATACCTACCCACACATCCACACATACATACACACTTACATGTTCTCATCCACATACACCTACATTCACTCCCCTCACATCCACACATACATACACATTCACACACTTTCATCCACATATACAGTACATACATACTCTCATTCACATTCGCCTATATTACCTTCCCTTACATTCATACATACATATATACACACTTAGACAATCATATACACACATACCTACCCACACATCCACACATACATACACACTCACACACACATCTACTTTCCCTTCCTGCACATCCACACACACATACACACTCACACACTTATATACACACATACCTTTAATGCTTCCAAAACCCACTTTCTCCATCTATCTACCCGTCAGGATCTCCCAGCGGACTATCCCTTATTCTTCAACAATACAAAAATCAACCCTTCATCGTCTCTCAATATTCTTGGTGTCTCTTTTTCTTCTGCTCTCATTTGGAAATACCATATTACCAGTCTTGCTAAGGCAGCCTCCCAGAAGCTGATTGTGCTCAACCGCCTTAGGGGGTTCTTTTCCCAGCACAGCTTCTTGCTCTGTACAGGGGCATAGTGCGTCCTTGTATTGAGTATTGTTCACATGTGTGGGGAGGTTCCTCTCACACCGCTCTCTAGACAAAGTTGAAAGGAAGGCCTTTCGTATCATTAACTCCCGTCCACTCACCAACTCTCTGCAATCTCTCTCTCTCCGCCGCAATGTTGCATCTCTCTCGCTATTCTATCGCTACTATAATAATCAGTGTTCCTCAGAGCTTTCCCAGTGCATACCACCTCCTTTACGTAGGGCACGTGGTACCCGTCTTGCAACTCAATCCCACCCCTACTCTGTGCAACTCTCTAACCCGAGAGTGAAACGTTACTCTCAAACTTTCTTCTACTCAACAGCTGAGCTCTGGAACTCTCTCCCAGAATCAGTCTTTCCCTCTTCCTATGACTTAAATTGCTTCAAACTCCGTGTGTCCAGGCATTTTGGCTCGATCGTCCCTTGATTTTGACCCTGTCACTCTTTCAACTATGGGGGAGGCACTCGCTATAGGCAATTCTGCCTTTTGACTCCCTCAATCACATAGAAAAAAAAAAAAAAAAAAAAAAAAACCATACCTACATAGTACATACCTACCCACACATCCATACATACATACACACTCACATACACGTATCCACACACATCTACTTTCCCTTCCTGAACATCCACACACACACATACAAACTTACACACTCATATACACACATACCTACATGCCTACCCACACACCTAGATTATCGATATTTTTTGACGGACATCAACAGTTTAGCGTTCCATCTTTTTTTGTGTATGCATTTGTATCTATCATTCTGTGTGCTGGTTTATGTGTTTGTGTTATGGGTTTATTTGAGTGACTGCAAAATTGTGTAACACGTTTTGTATCGTGTTACGGGTGCATTCCTTCGTGTGCAGCAGTATGAAATGTTAAATATTATTATTATTATTATTAATTATTAGAAATGTTCGACTTAATTTACATATAGATCGTTACACAATCCCACCCCTACTCTGTGCAACTCTCCAACTCAAGAGGGAAACGATACGCTTTCTTCTATTCAACAGCTGAGCTCTGGAAGTCTCTCCCAGAATCAGTCTTTCCCTCATCCTATGACTTAAATTGCTTCAAACTCTTGATGTCCTTCACAAAAGGTAGTCTAGGTGTGTGGGTAGGCATGTAGGTATGTGTGTATATGAGTGTGTAAGGAGAGCTCATTCTTAGCTTCCTTTAGAACTCTAGGCAAGATTGTATCAGGTCCTGGCGTTTTATTTACCTTGAGTTTATCTAAACAATTCAATACTTCTCTCTCTGTAACGGTGATATTGCTTAGAACATCTGAATTATCAATCTGAATCGGCGATGGTGTAGGGATATCACTGAGGTCTTCTGTTGTAAAAACTGATGCAAAGAAGGTATTGAGGGCATTACTCATTTGTACTTCATCTTTGGTGTATTCTCTATTTTCATCGACTAACGGTCCAACAGTTGAAGTAACTACTTTTTTCATTCTGATATAACTATAGAATTATTTCGGGTTTGTTTTACTTTGATTCGCAATATGTAACTCTAAGGTCTTTTTACTTTGCTTAATTAACTTTTTGGCTTTGCGTCGTAGCTCTACAAATTTCAGCCGTTCTTCGTCATTTTGTGAGGATTTTAATCTATCATTAGCAAATTTTTTAGCAAGCAGGCAGTTGGAAATATCTTTATTCCACCATTTGGGCTTATTATTATGGCCTGGACGCCGTGTATATATGTGTGGATGTACGGGGAGGGAATGTAGGTGTAAAATGCGTATGTCCTATGAAAGGATTAAGGGGAGGTTTTTAGTTGATTCCCTAGACTTCCATCAAGCTTAAAATTACTCCCCCTAGACCCCTTTCAAGATAAATTTGTACATGTTTCGGTAGAAAAATGTCCCGGCCAAAGGCCGGTTCCCCTTAAATTACAGGCTCGCTATCGCTCGCCAGGAAAAACTCGACACCTAAATGTCACGAATGGTCTTAAACTTGACAGAAATGGGGCGAGGGTTCTTAAAATCGCCAAACTAATGGGGCGAACGTCTTAAAATCTCAAAAACAATGGGGCTAAACATGAGGGAGAAAGGGGTCCAGAAAAAAATCCTCCAGGTGGAAATCTCCCCTTAAGCCATCTGGTGTAACAAATCCCAGTAAGTGAATGGGTGTATGCTAAGGCCAAATATGGTAGACATGAAATCCAACATTCACTTTCATGTCCATTTCCCATTCTTACATGCTATTAACGTTCACTGCAGCGAGATCATAGACATTTTATTTTGGCTTAATCTCGCATTACCTTTGACTGAAAACAAAAAGTTCTATAAGTGGAATATTACCTCTGGTCGCTCGCTCTTCTCTCTTTCTCTCTCTCTCTCTCTCTCTCTCTTTCTCTCTCTCTCGTTCTCGTTCTCTCTCTCTCTCTCTCTCTCTCTCTCTCTCTCTCTCTCTCTCTCTCTCTCTCTCTCTCTCTCTCTCAAATGTTTAGTTTGTATTGTTTATTCCATTACCTATTGTATTTGTAATACATAATTTACTTAATTTAGCTTACAGTACATAATTTACTTAGACTAATTTAGCTTACAGTTGTTTTTACAGTGGAGAGAGAGAGAGAGAGAGAGAGAGAGAGAGAGAGAGAGAGAGAGAGAGAGAGAGAGAGAGATAAATAGATAGATAAAGAGAGAGAGAGAGAGAGAGAGAGAGAGAGAGAGAGAAATAGATAGACAGATTAAGAGATAGATAGATAGAGAGAGAGAGAGAGAGAGAGAGAGAGAGAGAGAGAGAGAGAGAGGATAATACCAGATACATATTTAATGAGGCAGAAGAGGAATTATTGAATATATATGCTCTATATATAATACATAGCCGAAGGCAGTCTTAAGGGGGGTCACCTGTTTTTTTTATCTTTCTCTCCTTTTCTCTTTCTCTGGCTTGTATCAATTCGGCCTCGTTCAGTCAACTGTTTTAAGACGTTTAGCCCCATCCAGGTGTTGATTTCTTCCTGGCGAGCGATAGCGAGCCAGCATTGTTTTCAGGAATCCGGCTTCGCCGGAGAAATTTTTCTATCGAAAAATTTACAAATTTAGCTTGCTATCATAACAAAAATATATATATGCTGGCTCGCTACCGCTCGCCAGGAAAATATTGACACCTGGATGGGGGTAAAGTCTTAAAACAGTAGGCTGAATGGGGCCGAATGGATACAAGCCAAAGAGAGAGGGAGAGAAAGCGAAACGAAAAAAAGCGAGGTGGGCTCCCTTAGAGCCGAACATTACCTTAGTATTATACTGTTCGTCTTTCCATTGTATTTCTGTTATTTGAGAGTCGCCTATCATAATATATATTTTGTACAGTAACTTTCTTATTTTATTTTTAAACTTATTACTTGCTTTGTATTTTTGACAAGACGTTACTTACTTTATTTATTTATTTATTTATTGTTTAATTTACTTACTTATCAACTCATAAATCCTACATTAAATATATAAATGTAACAATCCCCATCGTTGCAGGACGAAATATATAAATTAATATTATCTTCAAAACTCATTTATGTGATCTATTTGTGATCTGTTTCAGTGCTATGTATGTTTCATTTCGTATCTGTTGCTCAGTTTGGTTACTAATTCATAATCTATTCATAACCTTCTCCAATAATCTTCTTTATGGGTAAGCTTCGGAATATTAAGGGGAGGCAGTTGGTTTTTCGAGTCCTCCTCCTCCCTCATGTTTAGCCCTATTAGTTATGAGATTTCAGGACATTCGCCCCATTAGTTTGGCGATTTTCAGACCTTTTACCCCATTTCTTTGCCAATATTAAGACCTTTCGTGCCATTAAGGTATCGATTTGTTTTCCTTTCGACCGATATCGAGCCTGTATTTCTCTACCGAAAAATATACAAAATTATTTAGAAATTGGGTGTTTTTTAAAGCTTGATAGAGGTATAGAGAGCAAACTAAACCCCTCCTTAAACCATTGAGCCGAACCAGTAAAATATGCTGCACAATACCGTCCGAGCTCCCTTAACCCCAATTTATGTTTTAATTTACTGTAGCTAACTAGACGATTACATTTATATAATTAATTGATACATGCAAAGGTATGCAAAACAAACTTTGATATATTTATGGTGATTTTTCTTACAGGATAGGATTTATTTAAGAGTTTATTTATATATAATGCATTCATTTCGTCCCTGAACCTCCATCAAGCTTAATGAATTATCCTCAAGATCCCCCTTCGAGATAAATTTGTAAATTTTTCGGTAGAAGAATGTCCCGCTTGAAGGCTGTTTCCTCCAAAATTACAGGCTCGCTCAAAACACTAATTTCATAACACTAATATCAAAACTAATATCAATATACAACTTTCAAAATACTAATTTCAAAACACTAAATGTCAAAACACTAATTTCAAAACTAATTCCAAAACATTAATTTCAAAACAAGAATTTACAAACACTAAATTTACAACACTATTTTCAAAGGTACTCCCAAACCAATAATAAACCATTGCTGTTAAAACACGTTCGAACGGTTATAAAATATGTACACTCTGTCCAACACGTATCTGCACCCCTACCCTGATAATCTGGTGTGTACAGCTTGGTAGTATAGGTTGTAGGTCGTAGGTAGTAGGTCTTAGGTAGTATAGGTAGATAGTAGTATAGATGTATATATCTACAAGTAGATATGCAAACCCTACTAAGCTGTACACACCAGATTATAAGGGGAGGTGTGGCAGAGTGGTCTTGCCACTGGACTGGTAATCCAATGGACCCGGGTTCGAATCCCAATATGTCAATGGGAAGATATTATTGGGATGGAATTTGTGCTGTACCTAGTTTCAGTGCATTACCACAGCACACCGAAATGCCAAAACAAAATACCCTCATTGTTCCCTGATTAAATAGCACTGTATGAATATTCCCATATTCAAAATGTGCTACAGGGGGGCAATGCCTAGTGAGTTAATTGCTCAATAGGTGGCGTTCTGAGAGTGAGGGTCCGAGCCTAGGGAGTGAGACTGTGAAGCGCGGGGGCGAGACAGCTTCAGAGATGGAGTTGGGTTCGAGCCGTGAGTGGGTGCTTCACATGTCTCACTCCCTAGACTGGAACAAGACCTCACGGGCCTCACCGTGTTCAGCGGTAGAGTGTAAAGGCT
>JBAKBP010032065.1:0-23646 GCA_037953745.1 Lithodes maja
CTAAATCTCCAGACTGAGTTTATAACCCTACTAAATCATCCATAACCAGTTAGGAGTATATCTAAACTGTATTGCATTACTCAATATTATCAATATATCTGGCGATGGGCTGGTCTATCAGAGTGAGAACTGAGCGATCTCTGCCATACCCATAGCTTACTCTGACTGTTCCTTTTCCTTATATATTTTCTAGATCTCAAGTGACGGCGTCTCTTCCGTGGATTGACCTCCCAATCTACCAAGATTGGAAGCTAAAGCGTCACATTATTCCTTTGCCCCTCAACTTTCTCTTCATAATAGCTGAGGGGCACAGGGCCCTGGGTGGGGCTTTGGTTTCCCGGGCGTTTACGCACCCTCTCCGCTCCCCGCCATGGAGTGGCTTCGGTCACCCAGGCTTTATTGTGGTCGGCAGGGAGGGTTCTGTGGGGGCGCTCATTTATGGCCTTGGCCTTACTCGGGGCCTTGGGGCTGTTCGGCCAGGCAGCTTGGGGAACAACAACAACAACAACAACAACAACAACTCAATATTATAAGTTACCATATTATTCACTTTTCTTTAATCCTTATATATATAATATATATATATATATATATATATATATATATATATATATATATATATATATATATATATATATGTTAGTAAAGCCAGGTAATATATTTTCTTTAATACATACGAGGTTGAAAGAAATGGCAATTTCTGCGTTGGAAATTTTATTATTCAAAGTTTCCAGGTCTCTGATGAGTTTTCGCTGGGTGGCAGGAAGTAGATGAAGGAGATGAGCAAAATTCATGGTGGTACAGGGTTACATAAATGTAAATGATGATACAGGATATACGACGCGTTTCACTGGACAACCAGCATTATCAAGTAAGGATGGAATGATATAAAAGGTAAACAGGAAGGGTATATATAGAGGGTGGAGGATCAGAGGAGGCGGAAAACAAGGGGCAAAAATCTACTATTGGTGGAGGGGGTTCTGGAAAAGAGAAAGGGGGGAACCGCTTCACGCATGCGCACTGGATGCGGGATGGTGGTTGGTTGGTGGGGTCGAAGCTGATTGGCTGCGTGTCGAGGGGCGTGGCCTAAGTTGTGTGGCGCCTGCGGAAGACGAAGCTGAAGGAGGTAGCGCGGGGGGCTGCATCAAGGGCACCGGGGGGCGAGGGGGGGTGTTAGGTCCTGTAGGAAAGTGCCTTTTGGCAGAAGGAAGGATCTGAAGGTCCAGAGTTTGGTTGTTGATGTTGGGATGTAAGGCTTGGATATATAAAGCTTCGAGTATAGGTAATCTCCTTGGGTCACTTTCTTTATCGAGTATGGTGGTGTGTTTCTCTAACTCGTTGCGTGTGAGGTGAGGATGGTTAGGGGTGAGATAGTGGTCTTTGATGGCTCCAGCCTGAAGGTGAAGAGTTAGCCGACGTGAAAGACGAGTCTGCGTCATACCAATATAGGAATGAGGTCCACAGTCCTCATAATTACAGGTATGTTGGTAAATGACATGATCGTCGGTCATCGGGCTCTTTATCTTGGTGGAGGCAGGTTTGTTGCGGAGAACGAGGTTGGAGGTCTTGGGGGATTTGTAGTAAATTATTAATTTGATTTTGTTTTCCGGGTTGGTTGGGTGGACATGCTTGGAGATTATTTCTTTTAAGAAGGCCTCGTCATTTTTGTGTTCAGAGGACATGTAATTGCGGTAGAAGATCTTAATTTCATTGGGGGGGTCAATGTTAGGAGGGCTTTGGGTGTACCATTTTTCAAGATGGTGGTTGATGGTGCTGGAGATGTCGGAGTTGGAGTATCCGTTATTTACTAAAACTTGGGATAGTCTTTCTAGTTCCTGGTGGGTGTCGGCCCAGGTAGAGCAGTGCGTGGGGGCTCTCCTAACATAGGCGGAGATGGAGGATAGAAGATAACGGCGGGGGCATTCACTATCGCCGTTGAGGCATTTCTTGGAAATTTTACGAGACGCCCCCCGTAACAACAACCACAAAATCGCCTCTCTCGACGTAGAAAGCCTGTTCACCAACGTGCCAGTGGATAGGACCATTGACATGATTCTACGTCGAATTTATCATTGCCCTGATACACCAACCCTGGACATCCCGGAGAAGACCCTGAAAACACTACTTGAGCTATGTACCAAGGAGGCCCCATTCCTTTGACCCCGGGGCAACATGTGCAAGCAGATAGACGGTGTGGCGATGGGCAGCCCTCTAGGAGTTCTTTTTGCGAACTTTTTCATGGGTACCATCGAGGAAGAGCTCCTAGCTGCCCAACGACCCGCCGTCTACTGTAGATACGTGGATGACATCTTCGTGCAAATCAAGGACCTCCACGAACTTCAGGAACTCCAGCGTCGCTTCATGACCTCCTCCGGACTTAACTTCACCTTTGAAAAATCTAACAATGGACAACTCCCCTTCCTCGACATCCTAGTAGCTCTGAACGACCATGGGTTCAAAACCACCGTCTACATTAAACCAACTAACACAGGACAATGCCTCAACGGCGATAGTGAATGCCCCCGCCGTTATCTTCTATCCTCCATTTCCGCCTATGTTAGGAGAGCCCTCACGCACTGCTCTAACTGGGCCGACACCCACCAGGAACTAGAAAGACTATCCCAAGTTTTAGTAAATAACGGATACTCCAACTCCGACATCTCCAGCACCATCAACCACCATCTTGAAAAATGGTACACCCAAAGCCCTCCTAACATTGACCCCCCCCCCCCCCAATGAAATTAAGATCTTCTACCGCAATTACATGTCCTCTGAACACAAAAATGATGAGGCCGTCTTAAAAGAAATAATCTCCAAGCATGTCCACCCAACCAACCCGGAAAACAAAATCAAATTAATAATTTACTACAAATCACCCAAGACCTCCAACCTCGTTCTCCGCAACAAACCTGCCTCCACCAAGATAAAGAGCCCGATGACCGACGATCACGTCATTTACCAACATACCTGTAATTATGAGGATTGTGGACCTCATTCCTATATTGGTATGACGCAGACTCGTCTTTCACGTCGGCTAACTCTTCACCTTCAGGCTGGAGCCATCAAAGACCACTATCTCACCCCTAACCACCCTCACCTCACACGCAACGGGTTAGAGAAACACACCACCATACTCGATAAAGAAAGTGACCCTAGGAGATTACCTTTACTCGAAGCTTTATATATCCAAGCCTTACATCCCAACATCAACAACCAAACTCTGGACCTTCAGATCCTTCCTTCTGCCAAAAGGCACTTTCCTACAGGACCTAACACCCCCCGGTGCCCTTGATGCAGCCCCCCGCGCTACCTCCTTCAGCTTCGTCTTCCGCAGGCGCCACACAACTTAGGCCACGCCCCTCGACACGCAGCCAATCAGCTTCGACCCCACCAACCAACCACCATCCCG
This sequence comes from Lithodes maja, assembly GCA_037953745.1. Taxonomy (NCBI): domain Eukaryota; kingdom Metazoa; phylum Arthropoda; class Malacostraca; order Decapoda; family Lithodidae; genus Lithodes; species Lithodes maja. The sequence goes on from JBAKBP010032065.1 coordinate 3,410, forward strand.
CATCCAGTGCGCATGCGTGAAGTGGTTTCCCCCTTTCTCTTTTCCAGAACCCCCTCCACCAATAGTAGATTTTTGCCCCTTGTTTTCCGCCTCCTCTGATCCTCCACCCTCTATATATACCCTTCCTGTTTACCTTTTATATCATTCCATCCTTACTTGATAATGCTGGTTGTCCAGTGAAACGCGTCGTATATCCTGTATCATCATTTACATTTATGTAACCCTGTACCACCATGAATTTTGCTCATCTCCTTCATCTACTTCCTGCCACCCATTCTCTTTCTCTCAGACTAATGCTAAAAAATCTTGGTTTACTCACGCCTGTTCTACTGCTGTCCGCAATAAGGAGGAAGCATTCAAACGGTACCGACGCCTTAAAACTCAAGACTCTCATTCTTCATATGTTTCTGCCCGGAATCAAGCCAAATCTGTTCTTCGACTTGCCAAACACTCTTTCATCAATAATAAATGCACTGAACTATCCAACTCTAGCTCTTCCCAAGCTTTCTGGCATCTAGCCAAAAACCTCTCCAACAATTTCTCTTCCTCGTCTTTCCCTCCCCTTTCCCACTCTGATGGCTCAACCATCACTTCTTCCTCTCTGATGGCTCAACCATCACTTCTTCCTCTGACAAAGCTAAACTCTTCGCTCAAACTTTTGCTAGAAACTCCACCTTGGATGATTCCGGTGCTATTCCTCCCTCTCCGCCCTCCTCTCTCTTACTTATGCCTAATATCCTAATCTCTTCTAAAGATGTACTTTTTACCCTCTCTGGGCTTAACACTAATAAGGCGTACGGTCCGGACGGTGTTCCTCCTGTTGTTCTCAAAAACTGTGCTTCCGTGCTGACTCCCTGCCTAGGCAAACTCTTTCGTCTCTGTCTATCCTCTAACGTCTTCCCTTCATGCTGGAAGTTTGCTCACATTCAACCTGTCCCAAAGAAGGGTGACCGCTCTCAACCCTCCAACTATCGTCCAATTGCTCTTATCTCTTGTCTTTCTAAAGTTTTTGAAACTATTCTTGCTTCCAAATTTCTTAAGCATTTCTCTTCTCATAATCTGCTCTCAGATCGCCAGTATGGCTTCCTTAAGGGTCGCTCTACTGGTGATCTTCTTTCATATCTTACTAACTCTTGGTCATCCTCCTTTCGGGACTTCGGTGGGTGAGACTTTTTCTATTGCACTAGACATATCGAAAGCCTTCGATAGAGTCTGGCATAAATCTTTAATTTCTAAACTACCCTCCTTCGGTTTCTATCCCTCCATCTGTGCCTTTGTCTCTAATTTCCTTTCCGGCCGTTCCATAGCCGCGGTTGTGGACGGCCATTGTTCACTTCCTCACCCTATAAACTCCGGTGTTCCTCAGGGCTCTGTCCTATCTCCTATTCTCTTTCTAATTTTTATAAATGATCTCCTTAACTGTACCTTAATTCCCATCCATTCATACGCAGACGACTCAACCTTACACTACTCCATTAGTTTTTCAGAACGCCCCAGCCAGCAATCTCTCAACAACAAACGTAATGAAGCCATAGAACTCTTAAATTCTGATCTAAATACAATTTCCAATTGGGGCAGAGAAAACCTTGTTAACTTTAATGCTTCCAAAACCCAATTTCTCCATCTATCTACCCGTCAGGATCTCCCAGCGGACTATCCCTTATTCTTCAACAATACAAAAATCAACCCTTCATCTTCTCTCAATATTCTTGGTGTCTCTTTTTCTTCTGCTCTCATTTGGAAGGACCATATTACCAGTCTTGCTAAGGCAGCCTCCCAGAAGCTGGGTGTGCTCAACCGCCTCAGGGGGTTCTTTTCCCCTGCACAGCTTCTTGCTCTGTACAGGGGCATAGTGCGCCCTTGTATTGAGTATTGTTCACATGTGTGGGGAGGTTCCTCTCACACCGCTCTCCTAGACAAAGTTGAAAGGAAGGGCTTTCGTATCATTAACTCCCGTCCACTCACCAACTCTCTGCAATCTCTCTCTCTCCGCCGCAATGTTGCATCTCTCTCGCTATTCTATCGCTACTATAATAATCAGTGTTCCTCAGAGCTATCCCAGTGCATACCACCTCCTTTACGTAGGGCACGTGGTACCCGTCTTGCAACTCAATCCCACCCCTACTCTGTGCAACTCTCCAACCCAAGAGTGAAACGTTACTCTCAAACTTTCTTCTACTCAACAGCTGAGCTCTGGAACTCTCTCCCAGAATCAGTCTTTCCCTCTTCCTATGACTTAAATTGCTTCAAACTCCGTGTGTCCAGGCATTTTGGCTCGAACGTCCCTTGATTTTGGCCCTGTCACTCTTTCAACTATGGGGGAGGCACTCGCTATAGGCAGTTATGCCTTTTGCCTCCCTCAATCACATAGAAAAAAAAAAAAAAAAAAACCCAGCGAAAACTCATCAGAGACCTGGAAACTTTGAATAATAAAATTTCCAACGCAGAAATTGCCATTTCTTTCAACCTCGTATGTATTAAAGAAAAAAAAAAAAATATATATATATATATATATATATATATATATATATATATATATATACCGGTATATATATATATATATATATATATATATATATATATATATATATATATAATTATATATACAGTATATATACAGTATATATTGTCTAGGGTATGACCAGGGAATATATATATAAGGATTACAGAAAACTGAATTATATGGTAACTTATAATATTGAGTAATTTAATAAAATTTTGATATACTACTAACTGGTTATGGATGAGTTAGTAGGGTTAAACGCTCAGTTTGGAGATTGAGATCAAAAGTGGTTATACGGTTTGACCACCAATAAGTCTTTAACTTGGTTATGGAGTACAAGATTGAGGGAGTCTTTTAGCGTTAATGAGAGGGGAAAGACCAGGGAGTTAACAGAGTATAACTTCCCTTGCTTAAGTTTCGTCGCTGAAGTTAGTAAGTAGCCTAGCTCTCACTAAGAGCCAATGGATAGTGTTTGAGTCAGCAAATATAGGTGGGTCATGAATATGGGTGTATCTGGGTGAAACTAGGTATGAACTGGTATTTGTAGAGGTAACCTCGCCTTATGTGATGTCTAAGAGGGAGAGATGGTTTACAGTTAATGTTTACGAAATGTAAGTATAAACAATCTCAATGAACATATCAGTGTGCTTAGTTTAACTTAAGGATTATGAAGGTGTAGTTAATGATATGATTTACTAAAGGGGTTAATAGATTATACTTGTGTTCTTATTATTATGGGGTACAATATAATATATATGTATATATATATATATATATATATATATATATATATATATATATACAGAGCGATCCTTATATAATGGTTCCATGTCATTTCAACCAGCTCTCAACCAGTGCCAAATTAACCCAGACCAACCAAACCAGTTCCAAAATATAGTACTAACCTAACCTAACCTAACCTAACCGTATTGGTTGATTTGGTACTGGTTGAGAGCTACTGGTTGAAATGGTCTACTGTATGTTGTTGTTGTTGTTCCCCAAGCTGCCTGGCCGAACAGCCCCAAGGCCCCGAGCAATGCCAAAGCCATAACCGAGCGCCCCCACAGAACCCTCCCTGCCGACCACAATAAAGCCTGGGTGACCGAAGCCACTCCATGGCGGGGAGCTGAGGAGGGTGCGGAAACGCCTGGGAAACCAAAGCCCCACCCATGGCCCTGTGCCCCTCAGCAATTATGAAGAGAAAGTTGAGGGGCAAAGGAAAAATGTGACGCTTTGGCTTCCAATCTTGGTAGATTGTGATGATCCACGTTAGAGACGCCGTCACTTGAGATCTAGAAAATATATAAGTAAAAGGAACAGTCAGAGTAAGCTATGGGTATGGCAGAGATCGCTCAGTTCTCACTCTGATAGACCAGCCCATCACCATTGGTCTACTGGTTGAGTTGACCGGTCACCTTATATATTTGCCCATAGGGACTTCCCATGTTTTTCAATATAGGAAATATTACCTAATAAACACTACATTTTTATTGGTGGACATGCAAAACATAATCCTCATATGTATTTAGATGGAAGGATAATTCCAACAGGGGTCTGGGTGAGTCAATATAATGGGTTGGAGATTTAATCATATCGTACGTTTGGCAAGTCTGTATGCGCGGATTGGCACAGGGAGAAGGTTACGTTCTCCTCCTCGGGCAATGTTCCCGCCAATCCGCGACATCAAGTAGTGCCTATATATTAAGTGTAGTGAACTATTTTACATATTACAAAAATGATAGTCATTTGCGCCTTTCAAATATTGAGACATTCACTAATGCTGAATATTTTTATGGATTTCACCTATCCTACTTAAAAAAAATATAAGCTAACGAGTAAACACCATTATAAAGCAGGGATCCCACTATGCGACTAGGCGATTGCGAATGAGCTGCGACAGCTTTTTTTTTCTGTGTCCAAAAGTTTCCGTTTTCGGCGCCGAATCAATGTGATTTTGAAAGCAAATAAAGCGAAGAACGCAATAGCTGTGCAACAGTTATGCGAGTATCGTGCAATAACATCGAATGTGAGGCGACGATAGCGAAAGTCTGAAGACAATGTGACAGCGATAAGAACGAATTATGCGAAAAGTGTTTTGACAATTGCGATACCACTGCAATAATGGTGCGCATGCAAGACTACTGGCGCTATTAGACTGAGAATGTTATGCGAACATGTCGAAGGATGGACGGTTGTCGCACATACGTTTCCCTGTTAAAAAGGTATACATAGGGAACACACAGGTTAACATACGGGAACGTAGACAGGTAAGCACATATGAACACTCGCACTGTACTCCAATGTGTATATACACCATACACAATTACATCACATAAACACATACAGTACATACGTGTATTTAAAACACACACACACACGCAAGGAGATGGATAGATATTGACATTGAAAATGATAGAAACAGTTACAACCCCCCCCCCCAACACACACAAACACAAAGAGATGGATAGATATTGACATTGAAAGGATAGAAACAGTGACACCTCCCCCCCCCAAAAAAAAACAAAAAAAAAACACACAATGGTAAACAAAGGAAGCAGGAAGAGATAACAGACACACACACACACACACACAGCTTCGCATGTTTCACTCCCTAGACTGGAACAAGACCTCACGGGCCTCACCGTGTTCAGTGGTAGAGTGTAAAGGCAATCAGCCTATGCCCGAGAGGGAGTAGTTGGAATATAGAAAAAAAAAAAAAAAACACACACACACACGGAAGTACCGATAAAGGGTATTGTGTAGGCTACACATCCCTGGTCATTTCGTTCCAGCCACAGACCTGACGACAAGTAAGCTACAATATTTTCCCTTATATTCTCCATTTGTAGCATTTTCTTGGGTTTTAATTTAGTGACTTGCCCTAATTTCCGATGTCCATGACTTTGCGCCAGGTGCCTGATCATTAGTTTCCCAATGTTTCGTATGTTTTCAGTAGATTTAAAGATCAATTTATGATGAAAGCCGGTGAGTTAACCAGGCGGGTTGAACAAACAATATGGCGACCGAGTGAAACTTGGGAAGCAGGCTGGTTGTCCCTTGGGGCAATTATCGTCTGCATAATACATTAATTATAATAAATACCTGATAATTGCAGGCTTAAGGTTAAAGAAAGTCGTAATATTTAAGTGTTTTTTATTTATTTTGGTCAGATTATACACTTAGCACTAAACAAGATGATAGACATAGGCCTATGATATTTTGTTCACAATTATAATACTATAATATTGCATTAAAATGTAAAACTTGCAAACTAAACAAACCAAAATTGGGACAAGGACAATATAAAGTCAAATTAAATTATCAAAATCGCTATGTGGAAACAACGCTTACTAAAATGAAAATTATTAAATAAAAAAACACAATCCACCACATTGGGTGTACATTACTACACGAGCAAGTTAATCTATTTCCCAAGCAAACTAATCGCACATATAACAACGCACTATCGTCACGTTAAAGGAAGTAGTCAAGTTTGGGAAGTCCGGGACGTTCTGGCAAATTTTACTAAACTCTGCATGAATAAAGAAACTACATGTTAAATGTCAAAATATTATTTAAAATCAAATTTGCAACATGACAAGACATTAACAATAGTACAAACTACAAATATTGATAAGATATCTATACTATTACAAAATAATATATAAAATACAGTACAGCACTCACTAACGATAGTGCTATCGGGTAGGTACCTGTAAGCATAGCATGCCTCAAGTGACCCCTATCAATAATTACCCTACAAATAACCTACATTTATAGCACAAATAAACTAAGGAAATCGCAAAAGTAAGCAATTGATACTATCGACAATGAATACATATAATATAAAGACAAATAATTGCAAAATATGAAGTAACAACAGATTTAAACAAAGAGTACTCTTTTAACAAGAACAATAAATTTAAAAAATCATCAATATTAATATTAATAATAGAAAAATAAAAAGATAAACAATAAATACAGACAAAAAACAATAAATACAGACAAAAAGTAAGCAGAGGTTATACAAGAAACTTCAAGTTAAAAATGCTTGATTCAAATTATTGATGTCAAATTTTAGAATACAGTCACAATAATTGACCCTAAAAAGATTAAATTTATGGAACAATTTACTTGCCTCAAAACCTCTGTCCACTAAGAGTCTGTATAGTAACCTAGCTCTAGCCCAAAAGTCATCTACTTTAGTGCAGATTTTACAAAATCTTATTAATTGGGAATAAAAACAATTATAAGTTATTTTACTATCGATATTACTACTAGGGAAAGGAAAGTTTATTACGTTAAAATTAAAATCATCAACTTTGTGATATACTTTAAGTATGCACTGTTCATTAACAATCTCTATATTTATATCAAGAAAATTTTCAACTTTATAATTTACGTTACATTGTGTGAGGGGAATAGAATTAGGGTAAATCAGTTTAGCAACTTGATTAAAATTTAACAAATTGCAAACGAGAATATCATCAATATATCTACTATTATTACTTAACAATTTAGCAAGTGCTAATTTTTCTGGGATTTTATTTTTCTTGCTACTGTCAACTAAGTCTTTTATATATTTAAATTCTAAAGCAAGCAAGAATAAGTCTGCAATTAAAGGGCTAGCATTTCCACCCATAGGAATTCCTAATATTTGGTTGAAAATGTACGGCCCGAATCTAACATAAGTATTGAAAAGGAGGAATTTAAGGGCATCTTTAAGTTTAGTTCTATCAAAATATACAGAACTAGTGGGAGTAGAGCTAAGTGATGCATTATTAAAATATGTATAAACATTTATGAAATAATTACCATTCCTAACGAACCTGTCAAAGTGCAAATCTATAATAAAGCAAAGCTCTGAATATACTAAATCTAAAGGCAAATTGGTATACAAAGTTGAAAAGTCGAAGCTATGTACCGAGGTAACTTTCGGCATGGTATTTATTTTATCAATAACTTCTAACGAATTGTCAACACTCCAATAATAGTTAATGCCAGTTCTTCTCATGATGGTATTACAATATCTTTTATGAGTACTTTTAATGTATTTTAAGCAATTTACGACTTGTTCTGATAGAGTTTTAGTGGTAGCAAATTTTGCTCCGGCAATAAAGCGATATTTATAAGGTCTTTTATGAAATTTAGGTAACATGTATAATTTTGCAATGCACTTGTTCTTATCAGAAAGTTTAATATCAAATGTTATATTTTTCTTGGTACGTTCATCGATTAAGTTATCAATATTCAGATTATTTTGAATTTCATAAACAGAATTACCGCAAATATTTTTACGTAATATGTTACCCTTAACCCGGCAAGCGCGATAGGCCTCACGGAAGGCTTCCTATAGGGAACGCGATAGGCCTCACGGAAGCAGGACCATAAAAAAAGCTTTCCAAAAAAAAAAAGGGCCTATCAAAAAAAAAAATTTTGTCTCTAGGTGAGATAATTCCCCTCCAGTACTCATCCATGTAAATCTCACCCACCCCCCTCCCCTCCTTCCCCACCTTATTCCCCCCTCCCTCCCCTCCTCAATTATCACCTATTTTCCCTCTTATTATCATCATTTATCGGTTATTTTTCTCTCCCGCGATAATGTAGCACAAGTGGGTTGCAGAAAAGATCGATATGTACCACACACACACCAGCCCAGACCGCCCCGCCGCCCTCAGTTACCTCACAGACAGCGAGAGAGGAGGGTTGACTGCAGCTCTCTCTCGCCTGACATTACGACCGGGTGGCCAATATCTTCGGTTTTCACCACCCAAATGCTTTTCCCACTTATTTTAGCACTCTTGAAGGTTCATATATACATCATATATGTAAAATAAAAGCATACCGAAAACAAATAATGGTCTATATTGTAAATATAACGAATTCTGTCAGAATCCAAGGCTAGAAATACACAAATAACTACCCTAGCTCCTAGGGCTATTTAGCGCTTAACAGGTTAATACCTAATTCTTTTTCATGTTTTCAAGATAAAATTTCTTACATGTGAAGCTATAATTATTGCTGGCTTTATCTACTGTAGTGATTACAAAATGTTTATGTAAATTTATTAAATCAGCTTTAAGCTTATTATAATTATAGTCTATAAAATCTGAAAGATTAAATTCATTTTTAAGCGAGAAAATTTTATTTCTAATTAACTTAATTAATAATTTAGACCATGCTTCTAGTTCTCTCGCATCGCAGCACGCAATTTTTAACAATTTATCTTTTAATTTATTGACTGAAAAAACAATATCTTTTAAAATTATGTCCCATGTTACTTTATTACTCCCTATTCTAAATTTAAACCCTTTACGACATAGCTCCGCTAATTTGTCGTTTGCAAAATGTTTAACTAGTTCTACATCACCTGTTAATATGTGACATATCGGACTATAAATGAACTTTGCTAGTGCATCACGTCTGCTAGCTGGCATATCCATGACTCTTTCACACACGCATTTATTTTTATTGAAAATATCATTATCTGAAAGATTTCCTAAAACTTTATTATAATTACAAATAATAGACCCAACAGGTCGTTCATATGAATACACTATTAATGGTTTGAAATCTTTACAACCATCTGGTAACATGGACTTAACTTTCTTTGAATTAATAAGACTGTTAACATTAATTTTGTCTAAAATTTTAGAGGAATATTTTAAAGTGGACATGACTTTATCTTTAATACGGTTATCTTTGGATTTCTTAGAATTAGCTCTAATATATCCCATAAAAGCAAAGACTATATTCTTAAATTTATTTGTGAAATTATGTTTATTGTTTAGAATATTTTCTATAAAAGGAGCAAAACTTTTCTTTTGTAGGCCTTTCAATGAATCTTTTAATTTTTTAATTCCGAAATTTAGATATAATGAATATAAATTATTAACAATAATTTTAATATCAGACCTGTTTTTCTTTTTATTAAATGTATTTAGTCTTCTATTACCGTGTCTACCAGGTCTTCTGTTTAAAACAGGGAAGTTAAAATATGGGTTATTAAAATAGTTTTTTTAATAAATCTTTATACAAAATGTTGCCTACATTTTTTATTTGATTGTTAAGTCCAAATGGATAGATGGTCATTAATTTTCCAATCCAATAATTTTCTCTATCTAAAACATTTTGATTACTTTGAACAATTTCTATAATTTTGTATTTACAATCAAATTTAGTACAATCTGTGTTAAAATGCTTATATAGAAGAATCTTGGAGTCGATGCCGTTCTTAATTCCTGATCTATGCCCGTAGGCTCTTTCTCTTAAACATTGCTCCGTCTTTCCAACATATTGTATACCACATTTATCACAGGTTATTAAATAGATAACATTCTTTACTTTACATGGAGATGTTACATTAACAGAAGAATTTAAAAACAAAAAATTTGTATTGGTAATGTAACTTTTAAAAACAATTTGATGTTCAAAATCAAATTCATTCACACAGAGTTTACATTTACAGTTATCATCAAAAAGACGCCGGTTATTTTCATTAGCATTATTCATTTTTAAGTTTTTGTAATTTTGTCGGGTGCGAGGGTACAGAGAATTATTCTAACACATAGTCCGTGGCCGGTCCTGGTTCGTCAACGAATACAAGTAAAGGAAGGGACAGTACATGGGGAACACGTCATATACTAATGTTGCCACTAGTACAGACCGGCCTCACATCTATACTGTCCCTGAACAGGGCATATTCATTGTTTTATTCACAAGTTATTTAGGAATATTCACGAAATAGTATGTTAGGGCTACTTCATCCACAATATCTCACTCCTTCGGAACTTGTCTTGTGACAATCTCGTCGCGATTGAAGTTATCTGGTAGACTATCGCTTTTATTGCGCTACTGTCTCACTGTAATCACCCGGTCATACCAAAAACAGCGTTGCCAATAATGACGGATCGCTGAAATCGCAATGAAGGACGCAATGACATCGTAATTAATCGATATTGTCGCAATGATGTTGCACAATTGTCGCACAATATTCGCAATTATCGTTTGAAGGTCGACCATTTCGCACACCTTTTCCATGAGTTGCGACAAACGAGACCTTGGTGCAAATACTGAGATTCTACTGAGATAAGGTGAGAATGAAGTGAGACAATGCCCGATTATGTCGCATTTGTCGCAGCAGTCGTCCATTCGCCGCCGGATTTTAAACTTTTCAAAATCTAACGGCGACCCTAGCGACTTCTGGGGTACTCGTGGGGGGGTTTGTGAGACTATTGTGAGAATACTGCGATTGATTGCGACTTTATGGTCGATTAATGCGAATACTGGACATAGAAAAAAAAACATGTCGCAAGCTGTCACATCGCATTTGAAGTCGCCGAATCGCACAGTGGGATCCCGCCTTATGAGTTTACCGTGGAGGGAAGGGAGGAAGAAGGGAGGATAACAAACTTGCCAAATGTACGATGCAATTACATCTCCAACCCATTATATTGAATCACTCAGACTCCTGTTGGAATTATCCTTCCATCTAAATACATATGAGGATTATGTTATGCATGTCCACCAATAAAAATGTAATGTTTATTAGGTAATAGTTCCTATATTGAAATACATGGGAAGTCCCTATGGGCAATGATTTAAGGAACGCTTTGTATATATATATATATATATATATATATATATATATATATATATATATATATATATATATATATATATATATATATTTGTGACGCACCCAGTGCGTGGCAACGCAACCTGATTGTACTCCTTGGTACTCCACTGTACCGCCACTGTGCGGTACCTCTGTACCGCTGTACCGTGCTGGCTGCCTATATTGAGTGTGACAACGTATAACTATGTTCTTTGTATCTCTGCAAAGGTCTCGTCATGTGCTAACCAGTGGTGGGTTTTGTTTTAAGCCATGTCGAGACCTTCCATTTAATATGTAGTATCAATAGAGAAGTTGATAGATAAGACAATGGGAGTTCAGAGAGAGAGAGAGTGAGTTGGGCTTCAGAGCGAGAGGGTAGCAATGCGCCACGCTGCCGGGGGGGTGGTTGCCAGACGTATGGACCGGTTGGCAGCCTTGCGCTTATAGCTAGGCGCGACAGGGTTGGTAGGTAGTCCATTGCCGCCTGCCTATGCTGCCTGGGCTGCCCATGTTGTCGTACTGCACATTGCCTGGAGGCTCGCTGTGTGTTCCATGATCAGGTTGCCTAGAACCTTTGAGATTCTAACATCCCTTGCCCTCTCTCCCAACTTCTCACGGTTGCACTCTTTCTCTCTGACGACATTACTCTCATTTCATTCTTCTCTCTATTTAAATGCATAACCTTCCCTTGAGGTCCTAAAGGAGTTTCAGCACTCACCTCTCGTATTACTCTTAGGACAAGCATATATTTACATGTATTAGATTTAAGGGGTTAATGTGAACAGCGATCTTCTTGATGAGGATAGTTGGTGAACGTTCTACATGTTCACGAGTTATATGCCCAGCTCATCATCCAATTTGTGACTAGACTAGTGCCATGTGTAAGAGCCCGACCATGCCCAGGAGTTGTCTGTAGAGGGGCGAGGACTTAGCCTTGATTTGCCTACCGAGCCAGGAGCGAGTGTAGTACCAGAGACTACAGCTCGCTCGTAGTGCCGGTATAGTAGAGTAACGTAATTTATCTGTCCTTGTGTTCTCTGCAGTCTTTTCCTGGGTTCTCGCTTTCGGTGCTGGGACTCGTTGTTCCTGTGACTTGGCCTGCTAGCTAGAACACATGGGGATGATGAGTGGGTTATATCTTTATTTTACTATGCATTGCAGCTCTCTTTAAGTTTATGTATGTAACACTTTACAATACACATTACTCACACACAAGACAACACTATTAATACCTTCATGTATCAATTAACTGCACTGTCGTTTTGCTGCTGTGTCCGGAGTTCTGTTGCGTAGGGCGCATACGGACTCAGAGGGGAGACAGAGTGAGAGAAGCGAAGTAGCCTATGCGGTAGTAGGCTACCGGCGCAGTACTGTTGCCTGCAACCTTTTAGTTATTCCAAGTATAGATTCATTCTTATAATAAGTGACTACTATTTATGTTCCTTCCATGTGTATTATTAGGTATCTACTGGATCATGAACATCTTGTATGCTACATGCTAGTGCATGTTAGTAGGGGACAGTTATTCTAGTGCACGCGCTTTCAAGTAGGCGTGTACATTTGTTATTTAGCATTTCACTGTCATACCTTTAGCCTGCTTCTATTCTACATCATTAGAGGCTTAATATTAACGTAGTTTCTTGAGTATTGCATTTCTTAGTAATAACGTAACCTATAAATGTCTGAGGGAGTTTAGCCTCATAGCCTACCCCTGTTGTACACTTTCGCCGAGTTAAGGTACCTCGTTACCATAGACGATAACTCTGTAGGGCGTTGGTGCTTTTGTTGTCTGGAGCATATAGTATTTGGGACTGGAATCGAGCGTGTCGTTGTCACATAAGCCATTTCTGTCCTACGATCAAGAATCCCGAATATGTATTGCCGATCCAGCCGTAACAAAATGGCGACCTTGCACAAGATTCAGTAGTATCCTATCACATGTTTTTTGGAGAACTATTCTATGCTACCTAGTAGAGCTGGCTAGAATTTTCTTGCATATTGGAGGAATTTTTATTGTGTCATTATTGTATTGGTGGACTTGCAGATTGTTTCGTTAGGGGTGTCTAGAGTAGAGTCATTCAAGCATCTTTAACATTTTGTGAGTCGAGACTGCAATTAGTAATAAGCACTTTTTTTTTTTTATGAACAGCAATTGTATAACCAGCACTATGTCTAATGACTCATCATTTACGGGGGAGGATAACACGGTACAGCCTAGTGACCAGCAAGTACAGCAGATATTTAGGAAGGGGAGTGTTATAAGTGGAGAGAGGGATGCCCGGGCATTTTTGCAGACACCTTTGACCGAACAGCGCCTGCAGGCTATTGATTGTTACGGTCTTCGCTGTTTAGCCACGGTTTTGGGGCGGGACTGTCCTGACAGTTGGCCCAAGAAGAATTTGGTGGCATGTTTGTTGGGTGATGGCGATGGGGCGGTGGGTGGAGTGGGGTCTTGGGGGGTTCCCTCCAAGCCTCCATTCCACTCTACCCCTGAGCTGGGCCCTCAGCCAGCGAGTCTTAGCACGATGCAGCAGGAGGGTTCTCAATGGCAAGCTGGCTTACCCGTAAACGCGTCTCGGTGTGGATCCCCCATTTTGTGCTCTCCCCCCCCAGGCCTGTCTCCTGAGATGTTATTTCAGCTAGAACTAGCTAAGCTTAAGTTGCAAGAGAGTCAACAGGCTAGTATAGAACGGATTAAGCTGCAGGAGACTCAGATACAACAGGCTAGTATAGAACGCATAGAGGTTGCTAGAATCCAAGCCAATCAGGATGCAACCAGGTACCAGGCTGAAATGGATGTCGAGAAGTCTAGAGTAGAGACCACGGGGCGTCATCTCGGTGGTGGGCACTGGGTTACAGACTCACTTTCGCATTTAATTAAGTTAGTACCCGCATTTGATGAGACAGCAGTGACTGAGTTTTTTGCTCGTTTCGAAAAGAAGTGTCGTGAGTATGACTGGCCGGAGGTTAAATGGGCAGCATTAGTTTTATCACGTCTAGTGGGTAAGGGGTTGAAAGCCTACGATGCACTGTCACTAGACGAGAGTGTCGTGTATGGACTGGTGAAGGAGGCTGTGCTCCGGGCCTACGAACTGCAACCCGAAACTTATAGATTGAAGTTCCGTGGCGTGAATAAGAAGAGCGACGTCAGTTTTATGGAGCACGCACGGGACTTAACAGATGCATGTAATAACTGGTTTCGGTCCGAGCACGCAGAGTCGGCTGAGGAAATTAAGCAACTTTTCTATCTGGAACAGTTTTACAAATGTACTGGAACCGATCTAACGCTGAACATTAAGGAAAAATGTCCCAAGACAGTAGAGGAGGCTGCCAAGATGGCAGACTTCAGATTATCATTGATTCGTGGTTGCGGTGCCGCTCAGAGGGCTGAGTCAGGGCAGAAGGGGCGCTATACCCCACCCACCAGAGTTTTCGATAATAACAAATCCTATGACACACATAACCACACTAAATGCATTGCACCTAATAACACCTACAAACACAAGCCTCTCCCGTTTACTAAAGGTCAGGCCCCTTCTTCGCCCGCACAAGGGAAGAAGCCCATTGGGGATGTGAAATGTTACAAATGTCAGAAGCTAGGCCATTATTCACGTGAGTGCCCTAGTAACACTCCCGCTAAGCCGGTGTCATTGGTTCACAGTATCGGTGTGTCTCTGAAGGCTGCAGCAACTGCCCGGGGTAGGTTGTCAGCAGCTGAGGCACACGCGGTAAAGAAGCGTACGGAAGGCTCGACACCTGTCCGGGACACTTTCTGTAGCCATCGGGGACACGGGTTTGTGAGCTGGGGGAGTGAACTACGGAGGGTTGACTTGCTGAGGGATACGGGGGCTTCGCAAACTTTGTTGAGGAACTTCACAGGGAAACCGATAAATGCGGCCAGAGTTGTTGTGGTGCAGGGTATAAATGCTACGAGGTCATACCCACTTGTGAGGTTGAAGTTGAGAGTGGGAGAGGTGTGCAGGGAGCTGGATGTAGGGATCGTTGAGTGTTTGCCAGTTGAGGGCGTCGACCTTCTTCTCGGCAACGACTTTGCGGTGCCCACTTCCGGGACTCCACCCTTAGTCGTTGCCGAGAGGGCGGCCGACGTGGATGGTGAGAATCGGGAATGGGTTGGGAGGTGCCAACAGGATGAGATGGCCTGTGTGGTAACCCGATCTCGCTCTGCGGCTCCTGCACAGCCTAGCACTCAACCTCGGGGACAGTGGAGGAAGGATCAGGAGAAGGTTGCTAAGGGCAGGAAAAGGGACATTGATTCTGCTGCACTTCTCGGTGATTCGGTACTTGGACCTATAATAAACACGGGAGTTGACTCTGGCCCAGATATGGTGTGTAACAAGGCAGAGTTGGGTAAGACTTCGCGTGAGGCAAGAGCTGTAGCGAGAGCCACTAAGGCAGTAGAGCCTACTAGCCGGGGTAATGTCTTATTACAAAACCATCTTGATGCATTGACGCCCAGGGACATTAGTGAGCAGCAGCTGCAAGACGCTAGCCTAGCTCGTTATAGCAATGGTGCCATAGAGTTGGAGGAAGATGGGGATGCGAAGCCGGGAGATTTCTTTAGGCTCAACAGGATATTGTACCGCAGATTTCTAGACCCCAAATCGAAGTGGGAGGGCGGTGCGAGGGTAGTAGACCAGGTGGTTGTTCCAAATAAGTATAGAGAGTCCTTATTGTGTCTGGCGCATGATGTGCCGGTGGCGGGTCATTTGGGGGTAACAAAAACATTGGCGGCATTGGGCAGGTTTTTCTGGTGGCCTGGGGTCAAGGCTGATGTCTGTGCATGGGTGGCTGGGTGTGCGACCTGCCAGACAACGGGGAAGCCTAACCAGACAATCCCGAAGGCACCTTTGTTTCCCATACCTGTCACCGGGCCTCCGTTCAGCAAAGTTGTAGTAGATTTGGTTGGCCCTTTCCCGCCTACTAGTAGTGGCAATAAATTCCTGTTGACAATCATGGATGTGGCTACGAGATACCCGGACGCATACCCCATGAGAAACGGCTCGGCAAAGGCAGTTGTTAAAAACTTATTATTGTTCTGTTCCCGTTATGGATTTCCACGTGAGGTGCAGTCAGACCAGGGGAGCAATTTTACATCCAAATTGTTCAAGCAAACCCTTCAGTTGCACGGTATATGTTCTGTAGTGTCGTCAGCCTACCATCCCGAGAGTCAGGGAGTCTTGGAGCGGTGGCACTCGACCCTGAAGATTATGCTACGCTGTTACTGTGCAGAACATGACACTGATTGGGATTTGGGTCTGCCGTATGTTCTGTTCGCTGCACGTGAAGTCCCAGGAGAGAGCCTGGGGTTCAGTCCAAATCAACTAGTCTTTGGCCATAATGTGAGAGGACCTTTAAGTATGGTGAAAGAGATCTGGGAGGGCGAAGAGAAGCCGGGGTCTGTACTTAAATATATCCTTGAGAGCCGGGAGAGACTTATAGGTTGCATGGCAGCGGCAGGTAATAACTTGGTTAATGCACAGGCGGTCATGAAGCACCAGTATGACGCCAAGGTGAAGCTTCGGGAGTTTTCGGTGGGTCAGGAGGTAATGTTGCTTTTACCTTTGCCTGGACACCCCCTTTCTGCCAAGTTTATTGGGCCGTATGTGGTGGCGAAGAAACTGTCCGACCTTGATTATCTCGTTGCAACACCTGACCGTAGAAAAAAACATCAGTTATGTCATGTTAACCTCATGAAAGAGTATGTGAGACGCCCCTCAGAGCCTCTCACTGTCCCTGTGCTGGCCTGCAGCGGCCAGGGTGGAGAAGGAGGTGGGGACAGTCATGCTGCTGAGGAGGATAGCTGGGACTGTGTCATTTCCGTGGAACAGTGGGCGGGGAATACTGAACAAGAGGCTAGGCAAGCTGTAAGTCACCTGCCTGAGCACCAGGGTGCTGCTGTCCTAGGCCTGTTCAGGTCATACCCCTCTGTTTTCGCCGAACACCCAGGTCTCACTACTCAGGTAACGCACGACGTGGACGTCGGTGATAATGTGCCCTTCAAGTCAGTGCCCTACCGTGTGCCCCCGGTAAAGTTGCCAGCTTTACGGGAGGAGTTAAAGTACATGGTTGAGAGAGGGATGATCACTGAAGGTTATGTGAAGTGGACATCACCCGTCACGTTGCAGCCAAAACCTGACGGCAAGGTGCGGTTCTGCATAGATTTTCGTAGGCTAAATGGCTTGACCACTACCAACCCTTACCCTTTGCCTCGAGTTGACGACAGCGTGGACAAGATAGGGAATGCAAAGTACCTTACTAAAATTGATCTTGTAAAAGGCTACTGGCAAGTACCCCTGTCGGACCGAGCTAAGCAAGTTTGTGGTTTTGTGGTAGATGGCAAGACCTACCAATGTAACGTAATGCCTTATGGGCTTAAGAACGCACCTGCCACGTTTCAGAACCTGATGAACGATATTTGTGACGAAATCCCTAACTGCACGGTCTACCTTGATGACGTGATAGTGTATGATGACAATTTTGAAAATCACCTAAGGCACTTAGAGACCCTGTTTGGGAAGTTGCACGATGCTGGGCTGGTGGTGAACCTGAGGAAGTGCGAGTTTGTAAAGGCTACTGTGCAGTATCTTGGCTTCGTGGTCGGGTTAGGCCGGGTGTGCCCCCCCCTGAGCAAGATACAGGCTATCAATATGTTTCCCAGGCCCACCACTAAGCGCCAGGTCATGCGGTTCCTAGGTATGATAGGCTATTATAGGCGCTTCATCCGGGGATACTCTACTGTCTTAGCACCGTTAACTGATCTACTGTCGAAGTCAGTGAAGTTCTGTTGGGCTGCGGAGTGTCAGAGGGCTTTCGACCTAGTCAAGCACCTGCTGTGTACACATCCGATTTTTGAGAGCCCCAGACTTTTCCAGGAGTTTTCAGCTGGCGACTGATGCCAGCGGTGTGGGTGCCGGGGCAGTGTTACTGCAGACTGATTCCGAGGGCTTGGAACACCCAGTGAGCTTCTTTTCTCGCAAGTTTAATTCGGCACAAAGGAATTACTCGACTATAGAGAAGGAGCTTCTTGCTATCGTTTTGTCGCTCAAACATTTCGAAGTTTATGTTCCAGCCTACGGCCCGGTAGTGACGATTTATACGGACCATCATCCCTTGAAATTCCTAAATCAGTTTCACAATCGGAATATGCGGTTGACCAGGTGGTCCCTAATGCTCCAAGAGTATAATCTCAACATTCAGCATATTGCCGGGAGTGAGAACGTGATAGCAGATTGTCTATCAAGGGTTGATGATCCAGGATAGTCGTGCACGGTGTGTGGGTTGAGCAGGAGTAAAATTAGGCTATCATAACGCCGTCCAAAAAGATTATAAAACAATAAAATAAACGAGAACATTTTTTTTTAGTTTTGTAAGTCTTTATTGTTGTAGCATGATGCATGCGATATTGTGTTTTATGTATAATTCACACTTCAGTTGTTGTGCACCTTTTGCAATTAGTGGCAGCTAAGGGTAGCAGGTCGGTTGGTTGCCTGTCAGATTTTGATAATGCTTCTAAGGTCGATTATCTAAAATCTTGGGGGGGCTGTGACGCACCCAGTGCGTGGCAACGCAACCTGATTGTACTCCTTGGTACTCCACTGTACCGCCACTGTGCGGTACCTCTGTACCGCTGTACCGTGCTGGCTGCCTATATTGAGTGTGACAACGTATAACTATGTTCTTTGTATCTCTGCAAAGGTCTCGTCATGTGCTAACCAGTGGTGGGTTTTGTTTTAAGCCATGTCGAGACCTTCCATTTAATATGTAGTATCAATAGAGAAGTTGATAGATAAGACAATGGGAGTTCAGAGAGAGAGAGAGTGAGTTGGGCTTCAGAGCGAGAGGGTAGCAATGCGCCACGCTGCCGGGGGGGTGGTTGCCAGACGTATGGACCGGTTGGCAGCCTTGCGCTTATAGCTAGGCGCGACAGGGTTGGTAGTCCATTGCCGCCTGCCTATGCTGCCTGGGCTGCCCATGTTGTCGTACTGCACATTGCCTGGAGGCTCGCTGTGTGTTCCATGATCAGGTTGCCTAGAACCTTTGAGATTCTAACATCCCTTGCCCTCTCTCCCAACTTCTCACGGTTGCACTCTTTCTCTCTGACGACATTACTCTCATTTCATTCTTCTCTCTATTTAAATGCATAACCTTCCCTTGAGGTCCTAAAGGAGTTTCAGCACTCACCTCTCGTATTACTCTTAGGACAAGCATATATTTACATGTATTAGATTTAAGGGGTTAATGTGAACAGCGATCTTCTTGATGAGGATAGTTGGTGAACGTTCTACATGTTCACGAGTTATATGCCCAGCTCATCATCCAATTTGTGACTAGACTAGTGCCATGTGTAAGAGCCCGACCATGCCCAGGAGTTGTCTGTAGAGGGGCGAGGACTTAGCCTTGATTTGCCTACCGAGCCAGGAGCGAGTGTAGTACCAGAGACTACAGCTCGCTCGTAGTGCCGGTATAGTAGAGTAACGTAATTTATCTGTCCTTGTGTTCTCTGCAGTCTTTTCCTGGGTTCTCGCTTTCGGTGCTGGGACTCGTTGTTCCTGTGACTTGGCCTGCTAGTTAGAACACATGGGGATGATGAGTGGGTTATATCTTTATTTTACTATGCATTGCAGCTCTCTTTAAGTTTATGTATGTAACACTTTACAATACACATTACTCACACACAAGACAACACTATTAATACCTTCATGTATCAATTAACTGCACTGTCGTTTTGCTGCTGTGTCCGGAGTTCTGTTGCGTAGGGCGCATACGGACTCAGAGGGGAGACAGAGTGAGAGAAGCGAAGTAGCCTATGCAGTAGTAGGCTACCGGCGCAGTACTGTTGCCTGCAACCTTTTAGTTATTCCAAGTATAGATTCATTCTTATAATAAGTGACTACTATTTATGTTCCTTCCATGTGTATTATTAGGTATCTACTGGATCATGAACATCTTGTATGCTACATGCTAGTGCATGTTAGTAGGGGACAGTTATTCTAGTGCACGCGCTTTCAAGTAGGCGTGTACATTTGTTATTTAGCATTTCACTGTCATACCTTTAGCCTGCTTCTATTCTACATCATTAGAGGCTTAATATTAACG
>JBAKBP010032066.1:0-10000 GCA_037953745.1 Lithodes maja
GTGTAAGCAAGACAAACAAACCATAACAGTAACTTGCTCTCTCGTATCTCCGTGTGTGTGTGTGTGTGTGTGTGTGTGTGTGTGTACTTACTCTAGTTACTCTAGTTGTATTGCGGGAGTGAGCATGCTCGTTATTTCCCGCCTCCTATATGTGTAGGTGTTTATATGTATCGTTGGAATGGCTGTGGATGTGTGTGTAATCTGTATTTTTAGCCAATTGGCGACATCGGAAACGAAGGCTTAGGGTGGATCTGTATGGTACCATTCTCACTATAGACGGTACCGTCTCGCCCGAAGGCTTAGGTAGCCATCAGCTTAGGTGAACCATATGATACCCATCTCGCCTTGTACCATTTTTGCCAACCCCAGATGGGACGTCACAACGTCGTCCACTTATTCCAGGTACCTATTTACAGCTAGGTGAACTGAGGCTAACACATGAAAGGAGACAAGCCCAATTTGTCTCCGCCCGGCCGGGGGATTGAACCCCCGACCCCTCGTGTGTGAGACGAGAGCGCTACCTACTAGGCTACGGGCTGTGTGTGTGTGTGTGTGTGTGTGTGTGTCACCCATTTACTGTATTATTGGGGCTGTGCTATAGGTCAAATACACGTTTCTTAACTTCGTTTTGATTTTCTCAAGCCTGGAACTGTGGTTATTTTAGTAGCCTATACGTCTTGTCAGGCCACGAGATTATCTAAACTACCTAACTCTTACTGGTTTCACTTTTTTCAACACTAGATGTCAGCACCAGATTTAAGCACAGAACATTTTGCAGTACTGTTATTTGACCATAGAGCATTACGGTGCATGTGAAAGTTGAGGGACCGCCTCCTCAACATTACAAGCAATTTGTATATAAGCATCACACGTTTCATAGATTAGTAATGTGTTCAGGTATGGTAAATCAACTCTGAATATCCAAATTATTGCTAAATCCTTGCCCCAACTAAAACCCTCCTATATTATATTACCCAAGAGCAAGCAGCCTTCTGCATACTGAGCCAAACTGACTGTCCCCTTTGTTGTCCCGCAGGTCGGATGTCCCCCATACAGCCCCGGGTTCTGGACCAGCCCGAGGCTCGCACTCCCATGCCCTATCCCTACACCAGTCAAGACCTCCTCTGGCCTGGTTAGTAGTGGGGTTTATAGAGCTCTTTTGTCTCCATAGCTCTTTATTGCAGGACAAATTAGTTTGACAATAAGGCCCTTTTCTAACTTTAATTGACCACAACTCAATTCACTTCCATAGTTGAATAATTATAGAGGAACTAAATATCCTTTTGTTGTCTACAATTTGACCATTAGAGAGTTGGAGGTAGCCACTAGTAGTAGAAATATTTTTGTTTATAAATCATCATCTGATTGAAGAGGTTATAAACAAACTCTCTTGTACCCCTTCCAGAGGCATTGTCGGGTGAGGACGTGTCAGTAGAGAGCAGCAGCCAGAACAAGGACCTGAACGATGTCCGGCTAATGGACGAGCGCCCTGTCTTGGTGCTCCCAGCGGCCCGGAGAGCAGTGGAGTGGGTCGTGTCGCAGCGCCGCGCAGACTGGGGTTGGGGCTCTGACACTGCGCATACTGTTCTGGCACTACGACTGGCCAACGCTACATGGTTCGCGCCGGAGAATTTGGAAGCACAGTTGGCCATCAAGCAGCTCGAGATGGAGTTGGTGCTGCGATTGTGGAAGTAAGTATCAGGGTATGAGAAGAGAGTAAGGGGAATGGTCGTTGAAGCTATGAGAGGAAGTGGTGAGTATAGTTGGAAAGAGAGGAATGTAGGACCGCAAAATATGAGTATACTGTAGTCGTGTAGTTGGTTATGGCATAACGTCGCACAAACTGAAGACGGGGTTCCGACTCCACTCATACTGTCCTGGCACTGAGACGGGCCAACTTACATGGTTCACACCAGAGAACATTAAAACGCATATGGCCTGGAGTTGGTCTTGTGATTGTGAAAGAGCATTGTGCTTGGAAAGAGAGGCTAGAGGCTTTGAGTTAATGATCTAACAAGGAAAGTGACGCAACAGGAGGCTGAGATGGAAGGAGGACATTTATAAGTACAAAGTCAACAAATTTGATGAAGCCCAACTAAACAATGAGCCCCTTGCAACTTCACAACTAAACAATGAGCCCCTTGCAACTTCACAACTAAACAATGAGCCCCTTGCAACTTCACAACTAAACAATGAGCCCCTTGCAACTTCACAACAAAAACAATGAGCCCCTTGCAACTTCACAACTAAACAATGAGCCCCTTGCAACTTCACAACTAAACAATGAGCCCCCTTGCAACTTCACAACTAAACAATGAGCCCTTGCAACTTCACAACAAAAACAATGAGCCCCTTGCAACTTCACAACTAAACAATGAGCCCCTTGCAACTTCACAACAAAAACAATGAGCCCCTTGCAACTTCACAACAAAAGCAATGAGCCCCTTGCAACTTCACAACAAAAACAATGAGCCCCTTGCAACTTCACAACAAAAACAATGAGCCCCTTGCAACTTCACAACAAAAAAACTTGTAGTGGTGAAAATGTATAATATCAAAGAGAAAGATTGTATACATTATATATATTGTAATGCCCTCGAAAATGTCCCGCACCCACAATAATACTAACCCGAGTTGACGTCAGGTATAGCGTAAAATAGTCGTAGATGGTAAGTCCAATAAACTCATCACGTGATAACACCACGAGACTATCACCTGGTTCTTAAAAATCGGACTAAGGTTGCTATACTTTTAGTACGTACCGTGGTAGTACAGTGGGTTAGCGCGCGGGCCTGGTGGTGATGGTTGGGTCACTAACCAGGGTTCGAACCCCACCCAAGGCATCTCAAAACCTGTGGGTTTTTAGGGGGTTAAATTCCCTTCAGAGGTTCGTACCCCGCGCCAGGTACCAGGAAAAGTTGATCCTAAAGGTAGCCTGGGGATATTTCAGGAGACCATGAATTCCCTTCACACCCAGCATTTCATTGGTGGCAGCTAGGGGAACGTGACCAGGTAGCTACGTGGAGCACCCGTCACGCGAACCCTATACCAACAATATTGAGATTGCTGAGGTAATACAGCTACGATACCTTACGACCTTAAAATAGGCTAGGGACTAGCCTAGTTAAAGAAGGATGTAATGTAATGCCCTCGAAAATGTCCCGCACCCACAATAATACTAACCCGAGTTGACGTCAGGTAATAGCGTAAAATAGTCGTAGATGGTAAGTCCAATAAACTCATCACGTGATAACACCACGAGACTATCACCTGGTTCTTAAAAATCGGACTAAGGTTGCTATACTTTTAGTACGTCCGTGGTAGTACAGTGGGTTAGCGCGCGGGGCCTGGTGGTGATGGTTGGGTCACTAACCAGGGTTCGAACCCCACCCAAGGCATCTCAAAACCTGTGGGTTTTTAGGGGGTTAAATTCCCTTCAGAGGTTCGTACCCCGCGCCAGGTACCAGGAAAAGTTGATCCTAAAGGTAGCCTGGGGATATTTCAGGAGACCATGAATTCCCTTCACACCCAGCATTTCATTAATGTAATGCCCTCGAAAATGTCCCGCACCCACAATAATACTAACCCGAGTTGACGTCAGGTATAGCGTAAAATAGTCGTAGATGGTAAGTCCAATAAACTCATCACGTGATAACACCACGAGACTATCACCTGGTTCTTAAAAATCGGACTAAGGTTGCTATACTTTTAGTACGTCCGTGGTAGTACAGTGGGTTAGCGCGCGGGCCTGGTGGTGATGGTTGGGTCACTAACCAGGGTTCGAACCCCACCCAAGGCATCTCAAACCTGTGGGTTTTTAGGGGGGTTAAATTTTGTAGAGAGTTGTGGTCGTGAGTGGGGTTTGGGGAAGGGTGAGTAAGGCTGAAGGTTGAGAGTTTACTATGATCGGGTGGTTTGGAAGTTTGGTGTGTGGGGATTTGATAGGGAGATGGTGGGGGGGGTCTGGGCAGGCAGGGTTGTGGTTTGAGAGGGGTTGAATCTAGACTGATTTTATTTCCGGGAGAGACATGGATGGGATTTCGAGGAGTGGTTGAAGTTGAGAGGTTGATTATGTTGTTTGGGGCGAGAGAGAGAGTATTTGGGGTTTAGCCAAGGTGGAAAAAGTTTTGTGGCTGGATTGGAATGGGAGTGGTATTTTGTCGAGCGGGATCTTTGGGGGGGAATTTGGGGCGGGTGGGGTAACGGTGAAGAGGGGGAGGTTGAAAGTTTAGCGGGGCTCATGATGGTGGGGGACCGACTGGTGAGCAGGTGTTCGGTACGCATGAGGGGGGGGGAGATCACTTTGGTGGGAGTCACGCGTGAGGGGGGGGTTAACGGCGCGTGTGGGAGGATCAGAGTGGTGGGGTGTGTCGGTGGCAGTAACGGTTTGCTTAGAGGTTATCTGGGGTTGGTGAGTTTGTCTGTCATGAGGGGGTGAGTCAAGTGTGGGGTGTTGAAGTTTATTAGGGTGTGAATTGTGGGGGGGTGGAAGGGAGCTACTGACTGAAAACTGTCACAAGGGAGATTTTGTTGGTGGGGGAATAGCGGAGTATTTCTGGGGGAAGGGGGGGAACATGGTTGGGTCCCTAGGTCGTCACGCGTGAGGGGAGGATTAACGGCGCGTGTGGGAGGATCAGAGTGGTGGGGGTGTGTCGGTGGCAGTGACGGTTTGTTTAGAAGTGATCTGGGGTTGTGGGTTTGTCTGTCATGAGGGGGTGAGTCAAGTGTGGGGTTTTGAAGTTTATTAGGGGTGTGAATTGTGGGGGGGTGGAAGGGAGCTACTGACGGAAAACTGTCACAAGGGAGATTTTGTTGGTGGGGGAATAGCGGAGTATTTCTGGGGGAAGGGGGGAACATAGTTGGGTCCCTAGGTCGTCACGTGTGAGGGGAGGATTAACGGCGCGTGTGGGAGGGTCAGGGTGGTGAGAGGTGAGTGAGTTAGGAAACGGGATTTGTTGGGGGGACTGCGGCGGGTTGGTGGGGGAAAGTTAGGTGTAGAACAGGGGTTATTGGTAGAGGACTGATGTCTTGATTTGGGGTTTTTAACATGACGAATTTTGGGAATCTTCTTGGTGGCAGTCACGGTCTGGTTAGCGGTTATCTGGGGTTGGTGGGTTTTTTGACAGGACGAGTTTGGGGAATTTTCTTGGTGGCAGTCTCGGTCTGGTTAGAGGTTATCTGGGACTGGCGAGTTCGTTTGACATGAGAGGGCGAGACGAGTGTGGGGTTTCGACGTTTTCTAGGGGTGTGAACTGTGTGGGGGTGGAAGGGAGCTACCGATTGAAAACTGTCACAAGCTACCGACGGAAAACGGTCACAAGGGAAATTTTGTTGGTGGGGGATAGCTGAACATTTCTGGGGTCATGGGGAAAATAGGTTGTGGTAGGCCTACATAGGTAGGCATAGCTAGAATACGGGGCTTGTTGGGGGGGCTGCGGAGGGTTGGTGGGGGAAGAGTTAGGGATGGTCGGAGAGGATAGAGGCAAGGAAGAGTGCACTGGGGTTGGACTTTCACCGGAAGTCATTTTGGAAGGGTGCACGGAGTCTTGGATAGGGGCTGAAGGGTTGGATAGGGGATTCATCGAACTGCGTAGGCATTCTTCTCTGATGGAGAGCATATGTTCTTCGAATAAGCCATACGGGTCGAGATGGGCGGTGATGTGGGGTGGGAGGATGTTTAACAAAGCGGTGAATAAGAGTTCATTTTGTTGGTCGTAATCTTCATAGCTATACGTGGTCCTCACGTATCTGTAGAGTTGTATGAGGGTCACATTTATATCCCCTTCATACTTGATCTCGTCGACTTTTATTATTTTGGGGGCGACGGGGGAACCCAAAAGTGGATCTAAGGTCCGGATCACGAAGGATCGAAACTGGTTCCAGGTACTCTCTGGCGTATTCTGTGCCACCATTTGGTGGATAAATTCTTTAAAGGTAGGCTTATCAACAAGTTGGGAAACGGCTTCTCCCAACTGTATAATATGCAAAATTCCCCAGGCGATTTTTTCGCGGTCATTATAAAATACCACATCGTATACTGGCTTTATTATGTCTAAGTAACTGGTGATATCATACGTGTTTAAATCATACTTGGGAATGTGTGCGAGTGGCTGAAGATTTCGACCTGTTGCCATGCTTCTACTGTTCCAAACTTGCAGTGTAATGCAACCTTTTATCCGAATCAAGAACCACCGCTGCCGCCAATGTTATGCCCTGTTTTTCTACAGGTTTAACTTGGGTAATGCGAGTTCTAATTGACTGGGTATAGAAGGCTGCATGCACAATACAAGATATGAGGAATAGAGAACACAAAGAAACACACGGTAGCAAGTTACACGATCACGTTTATTAATATACCACTGCAGAATACTTGTGTAAGACAATATAATAGAATGGAACAACACTAGCATAAGTGGATCTGGATGGAGCCTAGTCTCCCACTTCCAACGTTCAGGTATTAATCTTCTGATCACTGGCTTTGATTTAACAGGTTTATATACCGAAGACCATCAATGTTACTTGTAGATTCCTATTCACTGTTAGATTTATTACTGGTAGCTCTGGTACACAAGTAGTAGTTCACAGACTAGATTAGACACGCGTATTTTAGAGCACGGGAATTCTATTGTAACCTCAGAGGGGTACTGATCTAAGTTTTATATCCTTGTTTCAGAAATACATAGAACGCAAATCAGTGGGCGAACGTTAGATATCTAGAGTTTTAATATCTGAATAAGGTAATTACGAGAGTCAAGGTCGCCTGTTAATTAATGAGCACTGATCGCTTAGTACGTCCCAAATGAAATGCTGGGTGTGAAGGGAATTCATGGTCTCCTGAAATATCCCCAGGCTACCTTTAGGATCAACTTTTCCTGGTACCTGGCGCGGGGTACGAACCTCTGAAGGGAATTTAACCCCCCTAAAAACCCACAGGTTTTGAGATGCCTTGGGTGGGGTTCGAACCCTGGTTAGTGACCCAACCATCACCACCAGGCCCGCGCGCTAACCCACTGTACTACACGGACGTACTAAAAGTATAGCAACCTTAGTCCGATTTTTAAGAACCAGGTGATAGTCTCGTGGTGTTATCACGTGATGAGTTTATTGGACTTACCATCTACGACTATTTTACGCTATACCTGACGTCAACTCGGGTTAGTATTATTGTGGGTGCGGGACATTTTCGAGGGCATTACATATATCTTGTGTTTTGTTATTTCACAGTATTGTTTTGTTAAGGGGAGGTATTTAGTTTGTTCCCTAGACCTCCATCAAGCTTAAAATTACACCCCCTTGAGTCCCTTTCAAGATAAATTTGTAAATTTTTCGGTAGAAAAATGTCCCGGCCGAAGGCCGCTTCATCTTAAATTACAGGCTCGCTATCGCTCGCCAGGATAAAATCGACACCTGAATGGCATGAAAGGTCTTAATATGGGGTGAAAGTTCTTAAAATTGCTAAACTAATGGGGCAAACGTTTTATAGTATCAAAAGCAATGGGGCTAAACATGAGGGAGAAAGGGGTCAAGAAAAAAATCCCTCGAGTGGAGATCTTCCCTTAAATCTTCAAACCGTTATTTCCAAATAGTGATTATGATAAGTCGTGTTGTCTCTATATTGTACTGTTCCTGTTTGGGTTGCTTTGTCTTGCAAGTTCTACATTATAATTTAGTTGTTGAAAGCTTCAGTTAGGAAAATACAGAAATTTAACGCTGACATGGTTCTTGCAGACACCACGAGCTGCCCCTGACGACCGGGCACCTGGCAGTGAATGTGATGGCCCTGGTGGCACTGTGTAAGGACCCCAGGGCATTCTTCTCTAAGGACCTCGTGGGTGAGTACAGGGACTTCTGATGTATACTGTACATTAGATGGACAATTGGCTGAGACAGATTAATACACATATCAAAACCGTTAAATAGAAACAGGTATATTGATAGATAGATAGATAGATAGATAGATAGATAGATAGGTATATTGAGAGTGAATGTGTGGGAAAATAAGAAGGGTTAAGGGGGGGGATTTCCACTCGAGGGATTTTTTTCTTGACCCCTTTCTCCCTCATGTTTAGCCCCATTGCTTTTGATATTATAAAACGTTTGCCCCATTAGTTTAGCGATTTTAAGAACTTTCACCCCATATTAAGACCTTTCGT
Source organism: Lithodes maja (assembly GCA_037953745.1). Classification (NCBI taxonomy): domain Eukaryota; kingdom Metazoa; phylum Arthropoda; class Malacostraca; order Decapoda; family Lithodidae; genus Lithodes; species Lithodes maja. The sequence continues at coordinate 8,154 of JBAKBP010032066.1, forward strand.
GCAATTCAGGTGTCGATTTTATCCTGGCGAGCGATAGCGAGCCTGTAATTTAAGAGGAACCGGCCATCGGCCGGGAAATTTTTCTACCGAAAAATGTACAAATTTATATTGAAAGGGACTCAAGGGGGTGTAATTTTAAGCTTGATGGAGGTCTAGGGAACAAACTAAATACCTCCCCTTAAGTACACACGAACTGTATATAAGCAGTCACGAGTGTATTCATCAAATCAACTCAAGTACACACACACACACACACACACACACACACACGTACACACTTCATGTAGCCTTACAACCCAGTCACGTCTCCTCGTTACGTCTTCTTACCCTATGTGCGTTTCTATATGTGTGTGTGAGTTTTTTATGTGCGTATTGATGTGTGGAGAGAGCAATGAATATAGTAGAGTGGTTCTTCAGATATTTATAAGAAGACATGTACGTTTTTTATGTTTTGAATTATATATATATATATATATATTATATATATATATATATATATATATATATAGTGATATAGTGGTACGTGCTCGTGCTCACTCTTTCACATTGCCCTTGATCCCCCCTCACACACACACACACACACACACACACACACACACACAACACACACACACACACACACAACACATAACACACCCACACACACACCCACACACACGACAGCCTACCGCCTACCGGTAGCCCACCCCGACCCCCCCAAACGAGACCCCCCAAAATAAAAAATATATAAAATCCGTTGCTGGAGAAGCCTAACCCTCGACACATAACCGCCTTCCTGATTGGCCGAGCGCCAGGGACCTCCACCAATCACATGCTTCGGTTCATACGGGGGGGGGGGGGAGAACACGAGAGAGAGAGAGAGAGAGAGAGAGAGAGAGAGAGAGAGAGAGAGAGAGAGAGAGATTTACATAGATACACTGATCACACAGACCATACGATCCAAACGAGGTGGGCAGGGCTTCACATACTTGTAGGAATATCAGTGACCCAAATATTGAGAAGTGGGAGAACAGGATAGCAGAGAGAGAGAGAGAGAGAGTGTGAGAGAGACAGAGAGAGATTTACATAGATACACTGATCACACAGACCATACGATCCAAACGAGATGGGCAGGGCTTCACATACTTGTAGGAATATCAGTGACCCAAATATTGAGAAGTGGGAGAACAGGATAGCAGAGAGAGAGAGAGAGAGTGTGAGAGAGACAGAGAGAGATTTACATAGATACACTGATCACACAGACCATACGATCCAAACGAGATGGGCAGGGCTTCACATACTTGTAGGAATATCAGTGACCCAAATATTGAGAAGTGGGAGAACAGGATAGCAGAGAGAGAGAGAGAGAGAGTGTGAGAGAGACAGAGAGACATTTACATAGATACACTGATCACACAGACCATACGATCCAAACGAGATGGGCAGGGCTTCACATACTTGTAGGAATATCAGTGACCCAAATATTGAGAAGTGGGAGAACAGGATAGCAGAGAGAGAGAGAGAGAGAGTGTGAGAGAGACAGAGAGACATTTACATAGATACACTGATCACACAGACCATACGATCCAAACGAGATGGGCAGGGCTTCACATACTTGTAGGAATATCAGTGACCCAAATATTGAGAAGTGGGAGAACAGGATAGCAGAGAGAGTGTGAGAGAGACAGAGAGAGAGAAAGAGAGAGAGAGCTAGTTAGTTGTCCGTTGTCGATTATATCATTTAATTTCCGTTATCCTCACTCCACCGATAATTACATTTTCTCTCCCATCTATTGTCAAACACTATTCTATTCTATATACTCAGGCCCAATCCACACTTGTCCTATTGTTTTTCTTTCATTCCCTCT
>JBAKBP010032066.1:12500-23643 GCA_037953745.1 Lithodes maja
CACGAGCATCGAGCGAATTCCCCAGGCGAGGAAATTACCACGTCCGAAAACTGCACAAACGCCAAATTCGAACAGAAGGAGTGAGTGTAAATCCATTGGCCTATATCTATCCAACTATCTAACTATCTATCTATTATCTATCTATGCTATATTATTCACGGTATTGACGAGCAACACCCCCCCCCCCCCTCCTCCCGCCTCCACAGTAGTTGGTTCTAATTTGGTGCAGCAGATTGTTCGATGGGGCACCGCGCTCCCTTGCAAACATGAGCTCATCTGGCACCTTTTGAAGTTCCTCATCTATCTATCTAATTGTCCATCTACCTATCAAGCTATCTATAAATCTGTCTATCTATCAAATAATTAATCTATCTATCCATAATCAATCTATTTAATTATCCATCTATCAAGCAATCTATTATTATATATATCTAATAATTAATCTATCTATCCATCTACTTATCCGTCTACATATCAAGCTATCTATTCATATGTCTATCTATCAAATAATTAAGCTATCTATCCAAAAGCAATCCGTCTATTTATCAAGCTATCTATCTATATAATCATTAATCCATCTATCCATATGCCTCTGCCTGTATAAAAAAGTCACAACCGAGCGAAATCCCCAGGCGCCGAAATGACCACCTCCTAAAACTTCACAAGCGCCGAATTTCGCCAAAGGGGGTTACGGAATCAGTCAGTGTAAAACCCATTGGTCTGTACATCTGGCCAACTATATATCTGTGTAATTGGGGGTACAGTCGCGCTCATAAGTGATGTCTCGGCACCAATTATGTTTTGATCAATTTCTTCGTTTTTGGTGAGATATACAACCGTGTTCCTACACTTACCCACCCAATTCAACATCTGACAGACATTAAGGGGAGGTATTTAGTTTGTTCCCTAGACCTCCATCAAGCTTAAAATTACACCCCCTTGAGTACCTTTCAAGATAAATTTGTACATTTTTCGGTAGAAAAATGTCCCGGCCGAAGGCCGATTCCTTTTAAATTACAGGCTCGCTATCGCTCGCCAGGATAAAATCGACACCTGAATTGCACGAAAGGTCTTAATATGGGGTGAAAGTTCTTAAAATCTAAACTAATGGGGGCAAACGTTTTATAATATCAAAAGCAATGGGGCTAAACATGAGGGAGAAAGAGGTCAAGCAAAAAATCCCTCAAGTGGAGATCTCCCCTTAATGCAGCACAGAGCGAGCCAAACGTAATGACAGCTGAGACATGACTTATTAGCGCCACTGTACATCTGTCTGTCTGTCTGTCAGCACCGGTGACATTCTTCTCACTATATGCTGGCAACTATTAGACAATTATGTTCAGCTTAGGAAGGCTCTCTACCCATGAAAAGGCTACGGACTATCTCAATTGGTTCTTTTAGCTACCATATATCCTTCCTAAGCTTCATACGATCGTCTAAATGCAGCCGAAATCCAATTAATAACGCGTCACCGGTACTGAAAGGGGTTAAATTGGTACTGGTTGAATTGATGTCATGGTCGAGTTCTCCAGAAACTACATATGTATTTGGTTGAAGACACATACCACATATATTGGGTAGACATATACATTTGATAGACAGACAAAACACATATTGACAGACAGACAGACAGACACATATTGACAGACAGACAAACAGACACATATTGACAGAGACAGACAGACACATATTGACAGACAGACAGACAGACACATATTGACAGACAGACAAACAGACACATATTGACAGAGACAGACAGACACATATTGACAGACAGACAGACAGACACATATTGACAGACAGACAGACAGACACCTATTGACAGACAGACAGACACAAATTCACAAAGAGACAGACAGACTAACTGGATCTAGCTTCAATCCCCAATATATAAAAATATATATATTCCTGACTGAGGGATTAAAGGTCGGTACATGACTTTTTAAATCCCCCTACTCTCTACCCTTCTCTTTCTCTCTCACACAACCTCACTCTCACTCTTTTTCTCTCTCTCTCTCTCTCTCTCTCTCTCTCTCTCTCTCTCTCTCTCTCTCTCTCTCTCTCTCTCTCACACACACACACACACACACACACAATAGGTGGCGTTCTGAGAGTGAGGGTCTGAGTCTGGAGGGTGAGACGGTGAAGCACTTGAGCGAAGCAACCAGCCGCTTCAGAGATGGAGCTCCTTCGAGCCATGATGGATGCTTCACATGTCTCACTCCCCAGACTGGAACAAGACCTCACGGGCTTCACCGTGTTGAGCGGTGGAATGTACAGGCTCTCAGCCTATGCCCGAGAGGGAGTAGTTGGAATATAGAAAAGAAAAAAAGAAAAAGAAATCACACTCTCTCTCTCTCTTCCTCCTTCAATATTCATTCATTCCCTCTCTTTCTCTCTTCCTCTCCTCCTCCCTCTCTCCTCCTTCTCCTTCTTCCGTCCTCTGTTGCTCTTCTTTCCTCCTTCTTCCTACATCCTTCCTTCCTTCCTCCTCCTTCCTTACTCCCTTCCTTCCTTCCTTCCTTCCCTTCCTTCCTTACTCCCTTCCTTCCTTACTCCCTTCCTTCCTTCCTTCCTCCCTTCCTTCCTTACTCCCTTTCCTTCCTTACTCCCTTCCTTCCTTACTCCCTTCCTTCCTTCCTACCTCCTTCCTCTTCCTTACTCCCTTTCCTTCCTTACTACCCTTCCTTCCTTACTCCCTTCCTTCCTCCCTCCCTTCCTTCCTTACTCCCTTCCTTCCTTACTCCCTTCCTTACTCCCTTCCTTCCTTACTCCCTTCCTTCCTTACTCCCTTCCTTCCTTACTCCCTTCCTTCCTTACTCCCTTCCTTCCTTACTCCCTTCCTTCCTTACTCCCTTCCTTCCTTACTCCCTTCCTTCCTTACTCCCCTTCCTTCCTTACTCCCTTCCTTCCTTACTCCTTCCTTCCTTCTCCCTTCCTTCCTTACTCCCTTCCTTCCTTACTCCCTTCCTTCCTTACCCTTCCTTCCTTACTCCCTTCCTTCCTTACTCCCTTCCTTCCTTACTCCCTTCCTTCCTTACTCCCTTCCTTCCTTACTCCCTTCCTTCCTTACTCCCTTCCTTCCTTACTCCCTTCCTTCCTTACTCCCTTCCTTCCTTATCCCTTCCTTCCTTCCTCCTTCCTTCCTTACTCCCTTCCTTCCTTACTCCCTTCCTTCCTCCCTTCCTTCCTTACTCCCTTCCTTCCTTACTCCCTTCCTTCCTTACTCCCTTCCTTCCTTACTCCCTTCCTTCCTTACTCCCTTCCTTCCTTACTCCCTTCCTTCCTTACTCCCTTCCTTCCTTACTCCCTTCCTTCCTTACTCCCCTTCCTTCCTTACTCCCTTCCTTCCTTACTCCCTTCCTTCCTTACTCCCTTCCTTCCTTACTCCCCTTCCTTCCTTACTCCCCTTCCTTCCTTACTCCCCTTCCTTTCCTCCCCTTCCTTCCTTACTCCCTTCCTTCCTTACTCCCTTCCTTCCTTACTCCCTTCCTTCCTTACTCCCTTCCTTCCTTCCTTACTCCCTTCCTTCCTTACTCCCCTTCCTTCCTTACTCCCTTCCTTCCTTACTCCCCTTCCTTCCTCCCTCCCTCCCTCATATCGTGTATTCAACCTTTAACTGTGTTGGTGGTGTAATGGTTTAGATGCTTAGGCCTATGTTCTAGGTGTGGTGTCCCGAGTTCGAATCCCGGGAGGACCATATGCTTTCATTAGTTTATTCAAGTGCGTTGGGGTTTGTAATTGATGTATATGGACAAAACAATTACTATACACAGACGAAACATTTTAAAACTAGTTAGGTAATTTAACTTTCAATCAAATGGCCCCATTTCCTTCATTCTAGGTAACAGCTAACTTACAACTTAGGTCTATAAACTACCAAAAAGAAAATGAATGCGTTGTTTGTAATTCAATTAGTAATGTAAATATTAGCTAAACGGAGATAACTAAATATAAACACTGCAATCACCACTTTGTCAAAACACACACACACTCACACGTTCACACAAACACAAGTCTGGGTCCGAGAATATATAGACTGGAAGATATAGTATACTCTCTCTCTCTCTCTCTCTCTCTCTCTCTCTCTCTCTCTCTCTCTCTCTCTCTCTCTCTCTCTCTCAGTAGTATACATTATTGTCCAAAATCATTGTTTTGCTATAAATTTCCCTGTAAAAAAATTCACATTGTACTGGGGGCCTATTTTCCCAGCTGTATCTCACGCAGCTTCTTGGTCGGAGGGAGTAGTGGGTGGGTAGAGAGCTTTCTGCTTTGCTAGCCTTACCTTCCGCGTAGTAGCAAAACATATTAGAATTATGTCCGGACTGCCTAGTAGGGGCAGCAAGGTCTGTGTAGTCTGTGTCTATTATATATAACTCGATGTAAAAAATGTCCTGTTTTGTGTTTAATCACCGCTTTTCTGGGTTATTTACAGTAGAGTATGGGTGTTTACATGGTGGGGCAGTGTTGTGGCAAGACTACATTGTTCTATAGTCCAAGTTTCTTAACCCTTTGAGTACCAGCGACGTGTGTTATATTGTAAAAGATATATGGTAGCTAAAAGGATAAATTGAGATACTCTGTAATCTTCTAATAGCTAACCTAACCTTCCTAAGCTGAATAAAATCGTCTAATAGTCTCTAAAATATAAGGAAAAGGGACATCACCGGTACTGCACGGGTTAAGGGGAGATCTCCACTTGAGGGATTGTTTTCTTGACCCCTTTCTCCCTCATGTTTAGCCCCATTGCTTTTGATATTATAAAACGTTTGCCCCATTAGTTTAGCGATTTTAAGAACTTTCACCCCATATTAAGACCTTTCGTGCCATTCAGGTGTCAATTTTATCCTGGCGAGCGATAGCGAGCCTGTAATTTAAGAGGAACCGGCCTTCGGCCGGGACATTTTTCTACCGAAAAATGTACAAATTTATCTTGAAAGGGACTCAAGGGGGTGTAATTTTAAGCTTGATGGAGGTCTAGGGAACAAACTAAAAACCTCCCCTTAATAGAAGCTCCCCGGCACTGAATGCACTATCCCAGAAAGTCTACTGTATATATTATCACACACTACATATATATATATATATTCCAGAGAACCTTGAATTGTGGCGACTATTGCTGTGACAGGCTCTGGTTTATGTGAGTGTGTGTGTGTGTGTGTGTGTGTGTATGTGTGTGTGTCTCTATGTCTGTGTGTGTGTGTGTGTGTGTATGTGTGTGTGTCTCTATGTCTGTGTGTGTGTGTGTTGTTGTAGTAGTTGATGTTCGTTGTAAGTCGTTATTAGAGGTATTTTCTGTGGTTAAAGGAGTGTTGAACAAAAAATAATATACACTAAGGCACTATCCAATCCCTGACACACCCTCAAACCAAATAGTCCCACCAATACTATCCGTAAGACCCTATAAACTAACCAAGAATCTACTATCAAAAATACCCCAAAAATCTACTATCAAAAATACCCCAAAAATCTACTATCAAAAATACCCCAAAAATCTACTATCAAAAATACCCCCAAAAGTCTATATATTGTCACACAAACAGCATTCAGTGTATTCCAGAGAGTCTTAAGGGGAGATCTCCACTTGAGGGATTTTTTTCTGGACCCCTTTCTCCCTCATGTTTAGCCCCATTGCTTTTGATACTATAAAACGTTTGCCCCATTAGTTTAGCGATTTTAAGAACTTTCACCCCATATTAAGACCTTTCATGCCATTCAGGTGTCGACTTTATCTTGGCGAGCGATAGCGAGCCTGTAATTTAAGAGGAGGCGGCCTTCGGCCGGGACATTTTTCTACCGAAAAATGTAGAAATTTATCTTGAAAGGGACTCAAGGGGGTGTAATTTTAAGCTTGATGGAGGTCTAGGGAACAAACTAAATACCTCCCCTTAAGGGAGCCCACCTCGTTTTTTTTTTTTTCTCTTTCTCTCTTTCCCTCTTTGGCTGGTATCCATTCGGCCCCATTTAGCCTACTGTTTTAAGACGTTTACCTCCATCTAGGTGTCAATATTATTATGATCGTGTGCGGGGGTTGATGTTGTTGTTGTTGTTGTTTTATATGTTGAAGGTGGTGTTGATATATATATATATATATATATATATATATATATATATATATATATATATATATATATATATATATATATATAGAGAGAGAGAGAGAGAGAGAGAGAGAGAGAGAGAGAGAGAGAGAAATAGACAGAAGAGAGAGAGAGAGATACATTAATTCATAAACAATATCCAATCACTTGTGACTCGCACAACCTCAAGTACACCAAATAGTCCTTATAAAATATATGAGAAAGATAATATATCAGAGGGTCTACTGTATATGCCGGAGAGCTGTGAATTGTGGCGAGTATTGCTGTGACAGTGGCTGGCCGTTGTAACTTACTTTGGTGTGTGTGTGTGTGTTGCTGTGACAGTGGCTGGCCGTTGTAACTTACTTTGGTGTATGTGTGTCTGTGTGTGTGTGTGTGTGTGTGTGTGTGTGTGTGTGTGTGTGTGTGTGTGTGTGTGTGTGTGTGTGTTGCTGTAACAGTGGCTGGCCGTTGTAACTTACTTTGGTTTATGTGTGTGTGTGTGAGTGTATGCATGTGTGTGTGAGTGTGTGTGGGTAGGTGTGTGTGAGTGTGTGTGGGTAGGTGTGTGTGTGTGTGTATGTGTGAATATTGTAGCATACTTTAGGGGTTTGTGTATGTGTGTAGGTTGCGTGTGTGTGTGTGTGTGTGTATGGCCAAGCAGTGGTATGCTTAAAGGTACACATGTAGTTTGGGGCCACAGTTTAATTGTACACACAGAGAGGGTATGTTAGGTAGGTTAAGTAGGTTAGGTTAGGTTTAATGTAGATAATTTACTTCGGTTTAAAAATCGAGAGAGAGAGAGAGAGAGAGAGAGAGAGAGAGAGAGAGAGAGAGAGAGAGAGAGAGAGAGAATGAGAGAATGAGAAAGAGAGAAAGAACTGCTTGATGACCTAAGTGATACTGTACAATTCCTAAATAAAACTTAAGACATTCAACCCTTTTCCATTAACTTCCCATTTGATACTAATCAAGGCGTTACGTTTTAATTTCTAAGTTATTTTAATGTGAGTGAAAACTTGGAAGGCAGGGAACGCGCGAAAATAAAGTGATTAAAGAAAAAAGCGCGCGAAAAAAATTGCCCGGGAGATAAAAGACGTCAAGCTCAAAGGAACGTGTTAAAAGAAAGGAGGAAGAGGAGGAGTACAAAGGAGTACAAAGGAAATCAAGCAACAACAGATCTAGTGACCCTTCTAGGCTGCTTGTCCTCCAAAACACTGAGGATCAAGTGTCCAAACAGTGGTTTAGAGTGGGTAAGGGAACATTGGAAAGGGAACTACTGCCCTAGAACTAATGTCCGTGGCAGGATTAGGAAGTTAGTAGGGGACAGATGGGTTAGTAACTGAGGGGGTATACAATAAAGTTATTCATTTACAAACGCAGTCAGTCGCGGGTTTGATGCGAGATATTTGTCTAAGCGGAGTTTAAATGAATCAACGGTGCTGCAGTCTATAACGTCTCGGGGAAGCCCATTCCACAAGTTGACAACTCGATTGAAGAAGAAATTCTTAGATTCGTGAGAGTTAAAAGATTTACCAATAATTTTGCAACCGTTTCCCCGCGTGTAATTAGATTGGTCGATAGTGAAGTACTTACTACAGTTCATATTGTCGATGCCTTTGATAATTTTGAACACTTGAATTAAGTCGCCTCTTAATCTGCGCTGGGTTAAAGGAAATAGATTTAATTCTCTAAGACGCTCTTCGTATGGTTTGTTCTTTAGGCTAGGTATAATTTTGGTAACTCTACGTTGAACTCGTTCTAGCTTGTTTATATCTTTTTGGTAATAAGGGCACCAGGATTGAACGCAGTATTCCAGAAGAGGGCGGACTAAGGAATTGTAAAGGGTTAGGATAACATCTTTGGATTTATGCTCAAATGACCTGCCTATAAAGCCAATTATTTTGTTTGCCTTCTTAACAACTTCTGAACATTGTTGACTCGGTTTTAGGTTACTCGATATTGTTACTCCCAGATCGGTTTCTTTGTTTACATTCTTAAGCTGAGTGCCATTCATCGAATAGTTTGCTTTCTCATTTAGGTATCCGATATGTAGTACTTTACATTTATCCGCATTGAAACTCATTTGCCAAATTTGGGCCCAACATGACAATTTATCTAGATTGTGTTGCATATCGTCAACTTGTTCTTTTGAGAGTACGCTATTTGCAATTTTTGTATCGTCAGCAAATTTCGAGACTGTACAGGTGAGACCCTCATCTATGTCGTTGATGTAAATTAGAAAGAGAATTGGTCCTAGTACCGATCCCTGGGGTACCCCACTACTTACATTGGTCCATTTAGATGCCTTACCGTTTATGACTACTCTTTGCTTTCTGTCGCTGAGCCAATTTTCTATCCATTTCAACACACCGTCTTGTATTCCATGCGCTTTTAGTTTTAGCAGTAATCGTTTGTGGGGAACTTTGTCAAAGGCCTTTTGAAAATCAAGGTATATAATATCTACAGCTTTACTCTCATCGTAGAGGTTGAAGATATCGTGGAAGAAGTCTAAGAGGTTTGTTAAACAGGAACGTTTTTTACGAAAGCCGTGTTGAGTATCTTTAAGTAAGTTATTTGCCTCTAAGTGATTTACGAGTCTGTCTCTTATGACCGTTTCTAGCATTTTACATACAATTGATGTTAAGCTAATTGGACGATAGTTACTGGGTAGGGATTTGCTGCCTTTTTTGAATATCGGTGTTACGTTGGCTAGCTTCCACTGATCAGGCATAGTCCCAGACTGCAAGGATTCATTGAATAGCAATGTCAGTGGTTTGGAGAGCTCATCCTTAGCTTCCTTTAGAACTCTAGGTGAGATTGTATCAGGTCCAGGCGTTTTATTTACCTTGAGTTTATCTAAACAATTCAATACTTCTCTCTCTGTAACGGTGATATTGCTTAGAACATCTGAATTATCAATCTGAATCGGCGATGGTGTAGGGATATCACTGAGGTCTTCGGTTGTAAAAACTGATGCAAAGAAGGTATTGAGGGCATTACTCATTTGTACTTCGTCTTTGGTGTATTCTCCATTTTCATCGACTAACGGTCCAACAGTTGAAGTAACTACTTTTTTCTTTCTGATATAACTATAGAATTCTTTCGGGTTTGTTTTACTTTGATTCGCAACATGTAACTCCAGGGTCTTTTTACTTTGCTTAATTAACTTTTTGGCTTTGCGTCGTAGCTCTACAAATTTCACCCGTTCTTCGTCATTTTGTGAGGATTTTAATCTATCATTAGCAAATTTTTTAGCAAGCAGACAGTCTGAAATATCTTTATGTGTGTGTGTGTGTGTGTGTGTGTGTGTGTGTACAAAGGAGTACAAAGGAAATCAAGCAACAACAGGTCTAGTGACCCTTCTAGGCTGCTTGTCCTCCAAAACACTGAGGATCAAGTGTCCAAACAGTGGTTTAGAGTGGGTAAGGGAACATTGGAAAGGGAACTACTGCCCTAGAACTAATGTCCGTGGCAGGATTAGGAAGTTAGTAGGGGACAGATGGGTTAGTAACTGAGGGGGGTATACAATAAAGTTATTCATTTACAAACGCAGTCAGTCGCGGGTTTGATGCGAGATATTTGTCTAAGCGGAGTTTAAATGAATCAACGGTGCTGCAGTCTATAACGTCTCGGGGAAGCCCATTCCACAAGTTGACAACTCGATTGAAGAAGAAATTCTTAGATTCGTGTGAGTTAAAAGATTTACCAATAATTTTGCAACCGTTTCCCCGCGTGTAATTAGATTGGTCGATAGTGAAGTACTTACTACAGTTCATATTGTCGATGCCTTTGATGATTTTGAACACTTGAATTAAGTCGCCTCTTAATCTGCGCTGGGTTAAAGGAAATAGATTTAATTCTCTAAGACGCTCTTCGTATGGTTTGTTCTTTAGGCTAGGTATCATTTTGGTAACTCTACGTTGAACTCGTTCTAGCTTGTTTATATCTTTTTGGTAATAAGGGCACCAGGATTGAACGCAGTATTCCAGAAGAGGGCGGACTAAGGAATTGTAAAGGGTTAGGATAACATCTTTGGATTTATGCTCAAATGACCTGCCTATAAAGCCAATTATTTTGTTTGCCTTCTTAACAACTTCTGAACATTGTTGACTCGGTTTTAGGTTACTCGATATTGTTACTCCCAGATCAGTTTCTTTGTTTACATTCTTAAGCTGAGTGCCATTCATCGAATAGTTTGCTTTCTCATTTAGGTATCCGATATGTAGTACTTTACATTTATCCGCATTGAAACTCATTTGCCAAATTTGGGCCCAACATGACAATTTATCTAGATTGTGTTGCATATCGTCAACTTGTTCTTTTGAGAGTACGCTATTTGCAATTTTTGTATCGTCAGCAAATTTCGAGACTGTACAGGTGAGACCCTCATCTATGTCGTTGATGTAAATTAGAAAGAGAATTGGTCCTAGTACCGATCCCTGGGGTACCCCACTACTTACATTGGTCCATTTAGATGCCTTACCGTTTATGACTACTCTTTGCTTTCTGTCGCTGAGCCAATTTTCTATCCATTTCAACACACCGTCTTGTATTCCATGCGCTTTTAGTTTTAGCAGTAATCGTTTGTGGGGAACTTTGTCAAAGGCCTTTTGAAAATCAAGGTATATAATATCTACAGCTTTACTCTCATCGTAGAGGTTGAAGATATCGTGGAAGAAGTCTAAGAGGTTTGTTAAACAGGAACGTTTTTTACGAAAGCCGTGTTGAGTATCTTTAAGTAAGTTATTTGCCTCTAAGTGATTTACGAGTCTGTCTCTTATGACCGTTTCTAGCATTTTACATACAATTGATGTTAAGCTAATTGGACGATAGTTACTGGGTAGGGATTTGCTGCCTTTTTTGAATATCGGTGTTACGTTGGCTAGCTTCCACTGATCAGGCATAGTCCCAGACTGCAAGGATTCATTGAATAGCAATGTCAGTGGTTTGGAGAGCTCATCCTTAGCTTCCTTTAGAACTCTAGGTGAGATTGTATCAGGTCCAGGCGTTTTATTTACCTTGAGTTTATCTAAACAATTCAATACTTCTCTCTCTGTAAC
>JBAKBP010032067.1:0-23641 GCA_037953745.1 Lithodes maja
GTTGAAATAAAGATGAAATGAACCTCATATTAGTACCTAGTATGTAGTTGTCACAATTACATGGAAAAGTGGCTCAGTTTTTGTTGATTTTCAGCATCTAAAACACCTTTTCATTAATTGTACACACACCCTCCCTCAACTAATGCACTAAGCACACTGTTATAAATATGGGTGGCAAGCAAGCTTAGAACCTCTTGGAAGCATCTGGCAACAAGAGGGGCTGGTTGGTGCAACTAACTCGGCTGGTACTACCAGAACATATTATACAGTATGTACATTGGCCGCAGTGTAGGCCTTTTATACACAGGATGTATATGTGCGTTGGCCGCAGCGAAAGAGTCAAGTAACCCATAATGTATGCAGTTCCATTGAAGGACATCAAAACTAAGATGTAACTTAAAACACACACACACACACACACACACACACAATATGTTTATTATACAATTGTGCACAAAATGTCTTGGTACTTATAGACCTGTAACTTGTGGTGTGTCGTACCGTGTGTGAGAGGTGGATGTTGAATTACAGATGACTGAAACCAACCGACCGTACTGCGCTCCCAAGAAAAAGCTGGCGGACTTTGGACGCTCGCTATCCTTCAGCCAAGTGAGTAGCAACACACTCAACACACCCTTTTGAGATCCTATGACGCGTTTCTGTTTTCTGGCTATCACTGAACGCTTTTATTCAGATTGAGAAGGGCATATGGAATTCAGAGGGCTGAATGAGATAGTCTTTTACTCTTTACCCTTTTAACTTTCATAGATCCTCCATAAGCTGTATAAAATCGTATAATGATAGCCAGAATAAACTGTCAAAACTCTGCATAATCCTCAAAGGGTTGTTGTCGCCACTGCAGTGATGTCACCACCTGTCCTAAGATAGCGCCAGTATGATTTCCTAGCACTTTCCAGCATCTCTCATAACTGTTTGACGTTGGTCAGAGCTTACTAGGCTCCAAATATGTAGGAAAAACTCTTCAACATTAACCTCTATATTTCACAAACGACTAGAGTAATAGAGCTAATATTTCTACCATTTGGGAAGGGTCAGCCAGGGAATAGGTGTGAAGATATACAGCCCAATTGCTCTAGCCCCTTTGGAGTTACAGAGGTTAGGGTTCAGGATTTCTGGCCTACCCATTTGGAACAGGGTATAGTGTACAGTTATTGCTTGCATAGAAGAACCAATATTTTCTAATAAATGTAATCGCCCTGCATCTTATACTCGAGAAGAATTTTTGTATATATCACTCTTTGTTTTGCTGGGAAGAGGTGTACGAGGGGTTCAACATCTTGGAGGTCTAGGGAGGAACTAAAATCCTCCCCTTAACCCGGGAGCTGCCGGAAGACTCTTAAGAGTTCCCCCGGCGGACTGCGGGAAGACTCTCCTGAGTAAGTAAAACTAAAAATCAACTTTTTACATCGAAAAAAAAAAAAAAAAAATTTTTTTTTTTTATTTTTTTTTATTTTTTTGGCCCCTGGGCCATGCAAAATCTCAGTCCTCTACCTCCCCTCCTTCCCCACTTTCCTCCTATTCCTCAGTTATCACCTATTTTCCCTATTATTCCCTTATTCTGAGGTATATTTTCGTGCTAACATTAGCGAGTTGCAAGCAGGGTGTTGTCATCACTGATGGCCATCGAGTGCAAGAGAGAGAGAGAGAGTATCGATCGACTGTGTCGCAGTGGCCTTGGGGAAAATGGGCGGGAAGGTAGCTTGCCTCACCCATACATTACACAACTCGCGGGCTATATCTCCGATTTTGACCATCCAAACGCTGTTTTCACTCGTTTTATTGTTGTTTCAGGTTAATACCTTTATAATCAACCCATAATAGGCGCATATGGATAATTATTAATACTATTAATGGTACAATGAATATTTTAGTGACGAAAAACCTCAAATACGTCAGCACAGGGGGAGGTTTTCATTTACCCCCGTGCGCACTTCAGAGGTTAACCCTCTGAGTACAGTACCAGCGACGTGTGATACATATTATTTTACCTATATTTTAGACGATATTATACAGCTTAGGTTGGATCTATGGTAGTTAAAAGGGTTGGTTGAGATAGTTTGAAGCCTTATTATTGCTAGAGGTCCTTCCTAAGCTGAATAAAATCGTCTAGTAGTTGCCAGAATAGGATGAAAAGGGCGTCCCTGGTACTAAATGGGTTAAGGTGTAGCCTAGGCCTATTCTCTACGGTGGTAATTTAGTGCAGTGGCGACTTTATGCTGTTACACTACTTATTTACATTCATGTTTGTTTTGTATTACTTAGTGTATTGTTTTGTATTACTTAGTGTATTGTTTTGTATTACTTAGTGTATTGGTTTGTGTGTTTGTGCTTTGTGTGTTTGTGCTATGTGTGGTTTTGTTTATTGTTATACTGTATACTTAAATTAATTTTGTCTCCTTTTGTATACATTATGTTAATTTTCTAAGCTTAATATGGTACGGTAAATTGATGAGTGTTGTTTTATAGTGATAGCCTATTGTTTGAGAATGCAGATTCTTGCATTTATTTTGTATCACAATTTTGTTATTGAAATACTGATTATTGTGCATTATGCTTCCATATAATTTAGTAATTTAGTAAATCCATGATAGTATATTTATTTTCTTACCAAGTTTGGAGCTGTGATTAATATTGGAAATTATGGGATTTAAACTATATCATATATTACCCCTATGTATATCTGCAAGATATTTTAATCACTGGCTTTAATTGATATTCAGTATGTGAATTAACCAAAGAGGCTAATAGGTCCATTTGTTTGGAAGTGGGAGTATGAATTATTTTAGTTCTATTTTTTTTCTGGAATGCAAATGCTAAACTGTTTGGCTTCTTATATTCCGTTATCAGACAGGATTATATTCTTTGTCATAATGTTTTTACTGCCCAAACCTTTCATGCTTGTGCGAGATAATTGTGATATTTTCTTTTTAACATCTTGATGATCATGTGTTTTGACAGTATATTCTGGCTATCATTAAACGCTTATATAGCCTACAGCTTATAGGAAGGATCTGTGGGAATTAAAAGGGTAAGGACAGTCTCAATTAACCTTCTGACTTTCATCTACCCTTCCTAATCTAAACATAATCGTCTATTGATAGCCAGAATAAACTGCCAGAACGCGCCATGATAATCAAGGGGGTTGAATGCTCTGGCTTAATGAATATATTGCGTCTCGGGGGTTATGATATTTTGTTATATTATTATTGAGAGTTTTGATTACTTTTGCAATTTTCGACCAATGTATTTTTATGTTTACCCTTCACTAAAAAAAAATAAATAAAAAAATAAAAAATAAACACAAATATATACAGGTATATACGGTATATATATATATATATATATATATATATATATATATATATATATATATATATATATATATATATATATATATATCCCAGACCCCGATCAACCTAAAAGAAAATGCCACCCAGACACCCTTCAAGATAATTATGTACATTCTTTGGTAGAAAAATGCCACGGCCAACCTGATAGATATTTAGTCCTCTTCTAAATATGTGCTGTCACTCATAAAAAAAATTGGGCTTCACCTATTTCTATTTATGGAGGTATATCTCTGAAAACTAATTTATGAATATAATTTTCTATATACTGTAGAGTATACATAAATATAACGTTAAATGTTATTTCTGTTCAGGCTCTGTCTCGAGTCGGCCACCCTCAGCAGTGGGGTGTGTGCCTGAGTATATATTTTATATATATATATATATATATATATATATATATATATATATATATATATATATATATATATATATATATATACTACAAAACTACTGTATATATATATACAGTATAGTATATATTGAAAAGCAAGATCCTTCCAAAAATCAATCCAGATACTTGTAATTGCTTAGAGAAAAACGTAGGGGATCCAAGATTCTTTATAAGTGACTCTGCGCCTTCATCCAGATAGCTATAATTGCATAGAGAAAAACATAGAGGGTCCACAAATGTTTATAAGTAACTGTACTCCTTCATCCAGATATACAGTAATTGCATAGAGAAAAACATATAGAGGGTCCGCGAATGTTTATAAATAACTGTACTCCCTATTCACAGCAACAGACCCAGTGCGTGCGACCGTGCCTGCGTCGTGCCCAGAGCAGCCTGTCTGTGCGGCCGACCACCATCAGGAAGAAGTTCAGTCTGGCCGCTCGGAAACCCTCTTGGAGTTGGGAGGCTTCACCCGCTAAGGGATTTAGGTAAGAATTAATAACCCAATGCTGTACCCTTTTGTAGTACACACAGAATACTGAGCTTTTCCAATCTACACACACACACACACACACACACACACACACACACACACACACACACACACAGCCCGTAGCCTAGTAGGTAGCGCTCTCGTCTCACACACGAGGGATCGGGGGTTCAATCCCCCGGCCGGGCGGAGACAAATTGGGCTTGTCTCCTTTCATGTGTTAGCCTCAGTTCACCTAGCTGTAAATAGGTACCTGGAATAAGTGGACGACGTTGTGACGTCCCATCTGGGGTTGGCAAAAATGGTACAAGGCGAGATGAGTATCATATGGTTCACCTAAGCTACTGGTCAACCTAAGCCTTCGGGTGAGACTGGTACCGTAGTGAGAATGGTACCATACAGATTAACCCTAAGCCTTCGTTTCCAGATGTCGCCAATTGGCTAAAATACAGACTACACACACATCCACAGCCATTCCAACAATACATAAACACTTAACATGCATTTCACGCAATACATTCCCAGTTAAGGAGGCGCGATAATAATGAGCTTAGCTCGCATTGCGTGGATTCCCCTTGACGAAACAAGCAAGTGAACACACACACACACACACACACACAGCCCGTAGCCTAGTAGGTAGAGCTCTCGTCTCACACACGAGGGGTCGGGGGTTCAATCCCCGGCCGGGCGGAGACAAATTGGGCTTGTCTCCTTTCATGTGTTAGCCTCAGTTCACCTAGCTGTAAATAGGTACCTGGAATAAGTGGACGACGTTGTGACGTCCCATCTGGGGTTGGCAAAAATGGTACAAGGCGAGATGGGTATCATATGGTTCACCTAAGCTGATGGCTACCCAAGCCTTCGGGCGAGACGGTACCGTCTATAGTGAGAATGGTACCATACAGATCCACCCTAAGCCTTCGTTTCCGATGTCACCAATTGGCTAAATACAGACTACACACACATCCACAGCCATTCCAACAGTACATAAAACACTTAACATGCATTTCACGCAATACATTCCCAGTTAAGGAGGCGCGATAATAATGAGCTTAGCTCGCATTCCGTGGATTCCCCTTGACGAACAAGTAACTGAGTAACTGAGTAACACACACACACACACACACACACACACACATACACACACACGTCGTTGTACTTGTTGTTCTTAAGGCGACGCTTATTAAATCGTTCTATTTTTTAGTTATTACTGAACCAAATTTAATGATATTTCACATGCATATACTCTGATCTATCCTCTAGCCCTTTTTTCAATTTTGTTCTGTGCGTCGCGCCACACATCTCATAGTTACGACGGCTGCACGGACCTGTAGTTCACTTGGACTTGTTTGCTCATAAGACTCACCTAACATAAAGATGTGGCCCCCAATATTTAGGAAAATGTTGTAGATAAGAATAGTTGCTAACTTTGCAGTGGCATATACGGGTTACTATTAATACACTATAAAATATCAAACTCAGTAGGCTATAATATATAGTTAGCATTTAAAATGTGTATACCTCATCCTTTGTGTATTTCCCAGGACCGTGTGCGTGGTGGTGGGTACACACGTAGTAACCTGGGCACCGTACACAGCTCTGGCAGTCGTGGAAGCCATATTAGGACCACAGCGGGCAGACCTCATCCCACAGTGGGCTTCAGTACGTATATTACCTTCAGTATTACCATTAGCTACTATATTATTATTTTATCAATCTTTCCAGTGAGTGTAGAAGTAGCCTACCAGGGCATTGACTCATTGTGTGCCACTCCAACTGCCTGATTACGGGTTCGATATGCCTTTTGATAAGTTCACATTGCTGGCAGAAACTGCCCTTACAGCCAGGTGACTGGTGCATCAATGTAGGCTATACAGTAGGCTACCTGTGCTACTAGTTCGTCATTATTCTATCCAACTTCTTTCCACTGTGTGTAACTTTAAAAACTATATCCATATAATCCTGTGTGTATATCATAAACAGATACTAATAATTTAATTAACTTTCCAGGTGACATCAACACTGCTACTGTTCACAGCGAGCATCTTTTACCCCATCGTGTACGGTCTCTACAACCGCAGCATCAGGAAGGAAGTAATGGCGTGTGTTTGTCCCGGGAGCAGCAGGGATCGCAGAAGAGGAAGCTGTCATCGCCGAGCCTCTACTCTGCACTCCAATACAGGTAAGAGAGATGGTCAACAGAAGAGTAATTGTAGCATATTATTGTACTTGGAAGGAAGTTGTCATTTATAGGGATCGCAGGAGAGAAAGCTTGTCATCGGCGAGCCTCTACCCTGCACTCCAATGCATGGGTAAAGAAGGACGATAGAAAACCTTTCTCTCAAAACGCAATTCATGTGGTTTGTAACATATTTAAAACTCTTTTTTTTTACCCCAGAGAAAATTTGAAAATCTAAGTTTAGTTACCCCTAACATCTTTAGGTTTCTATAGCTGGTGGTGTAAGAAAACAAATTTTAGACCACTAACTTATATAAAATTTCCAAATTCCACAAAAATAATATAACTGGCATTTAGTAATCTTCAGGTGTTTTTTATAATATGTTATTGCCCAGTAATGGCTATAGGGAAATCAAGTCAGATATCTTGCATGACTGTTAAAGGTGAATTCCAGGGATGAAACTTATTCAAACTACAATGTCCATTGGGATCTGCTTGGTTTTAGGTACATGATACTGAAGAACTTTCATCAATTTGTTTTAACAACATAGAAATATAGCTTATCTAATTTATTTTATGTGGCGCGAACTGGCGTGTTTACCATGACGTCATTTTGTGCAATGGCGGGAACTCTTGACATGGGAAATGGGTGAATCTGTGTGTTTTTTTATGTGAGAAACTCTAATAATTTGTATGCATGTTTACAGCTCAACATATGGCTTCACCACTGTCTGGTCAAGAGACTGCGATATATAAATTGAACAGAAAACGATATTATCATTACGAAATAGGCCTTAGAACCGACCTGCCTCAACTTTGGACCAGGCTAAAACACTCACAACCACTGGCTATATGTTTATTGTTGGCGAGATGGGATTATTTCTTGATGTGCACCACATCTTCAGGACGTTGTTCGATCGTTTGCAGAGCTTGAGTATTGAATTGAAAGATATTAATTACGAAAAACAGGCCGGACAGTCCAGGACTACATAATTATCTTGTTTACAAACTAGGCTCTCCATACAATGGCGTCAATCCCGAGCCGTTGAATTGGTCCAGCTGATCGCCGAGTTGCCAACGACATTATATACTAATATTTTGTTCTGGAGTTTAATGGAATTATATCGATATTGCCCATATAGGCTACATATTACAGTATATTCATGCCAAGTTATGACCCTGCATTAATCTTCGTTTTTTCGTTCATCCCTGTAGTTCACCTTGGGAGCAGGTCTTTCCCGCCCTCAGACCATTCCGACTAGAAGATCCCGCCCGCTTAGCTAGGTCCTTCCCGTCCGAATGTTGTGGGCGGGAAGAGCCAAACAATCTATCTTTCCTTGGCTGATTCCGCCCTCCAAGATTAGACCGTCCCGCCCATTTGTATGGTTCACACAACCTCAGCTGATCTTGCCTAAATGTGCGATGCAAAAGCCTGTAACCTTGAAATTCGTGATTGCATTATATATTTTTTCTTATGAGGCAATTTTATTCAGATTAGGAAGGTTATTCGAGACAGTCTTAAGCATTTCAACTATCACAGATCCTTCCTAAGCTGTATGAGATCGTCTAATGACAGCCGGAATTAATAAAAAGGTGACATAAACCTCAAGGGGTAATGTCACGTTTTCATGATCACTCCATTATTCGCTACTCTATTTGCAAAGTAACTGATTTCTATAAACATGGGAAATATGCTAATCACCATCGGCTGAAAATGGACAATTGGCAAATTAATTGGTTGTGATTTTTCCTATTAATGGGCGTGTTTTAGTTTGATCGTCATATATATATACACAAGGTTAGATACAATCACAAATTTCAAGGCTACAGGCTTTTTCATTGCACATTTAGGCAAGCACAGTTTAAGGTATACGCAAACCTTACAAATGGGCGGGACGGTCTAATCTTAAAAGGCGGAATCAGCCAAGGAAGGATTGACGTTTGGCTCTTCCCGCCCACAACATTAGGGCGGGAAGGACCTAGCTAAGCGGGCGGGATCTTCTAGTCAGAATGGTCTGAGGTCGGAATAGTCAGTAAGCCGTTCACCTTTAACCCTTTCAAGATCCATCAATCCGAATATGCAATTTGTATCTGTTTTCAGGCTATTATTGGACAATTTTATTTAGAATAGGAAGGGTATATTGAAGTCAGAGTATAGGAATCGGTTTTTACACCATACCCGAAAGAGGATTTATGGAGCTCCGATCTTACTCTCAACCATCTGAACAATTTTACCAGCACACCTAAACTTTGTTAGATGCGGGAATAGCCTCCCGAAAATATCATGCCCTGATGGGGGCACGAACTCTCGACCCTTGGGTTGTGAGGCAGACACCTTACCAGTTAGACCAATAGAGATATCCCACTTGGCCTGGTCGGCTCAGGGTATTTCCGCATCCGATCTGTTATAGGCTAGCGGCTAGCCTAAACAGATCGGATGCGGAAATACCCTGAAAAAACGATTCCTACAAGAGGGTTAACTGAGATAGTCTTTTCACTTTTAATTCCCACAAATCTTTCCTAAGCTGTATAAAATTGTCTAATGATAGACAGAATAAACTATCAAAATGCGTCCTAATCCTCAAGGGGATTATTATTTCAACTTTTACTATAAATTTAGGATCTATTTATTATATGTAATTTGTGTATTATAGCCATGGTAACCCAGACTATTTGACAACAGGGAGCGTACTGGACTTCTCATCACTCCGACACCGGGATGACGACCAACTTCGTCACCAGGAGTCAGTGTCGGCGCTGGGCATCCTCGGTAACACGGGACAGATCAAGACCATCTCCGGTGCCCTGGCTGCCCCCGCTCTGCCCGCCCTGCCGCCCCTCCTACAGATGGCAGAGTACGCCGGTCTGTCAACAAGGGGCTATGACCTCAACGCCAGGAAGCCATCGCAAGACTCGGGTAGGATATTTTGATCAACAGTATTACATGTCTTACTCTAATTTCAATCCACTTTTTCTTCAGGGATGATAATTTGATAGGCCATGTTCTAACAGTTTCAGATTTGTTCCCCCTATGTGCATGAAGGAGACAAAATGCAAATCTGCTTATAACAAGTGTCTCCTCCAAAGTTGAAATTAAGAGTGAGAGAGACAAACTGAACTTCTTTTTTTACTATAACATTGGAAAGAAGAAGTGGTGTGCTTGTTTAGTGTAGTGAAATGGATAAGAGGAGGTGGTGTTTGCGAGAGCTGACTGGATTACCCTCTGTGTAGGTGAGTCACAAGCAGAAACTTATTTAGATCAGCTTATTTCTAACAATTCTATATGTCTCACTCTAATTTTGATCCATTTTTTCTTAAGGTATGACATTTTGATAGGCCATGTTCTAACTGTTTCAGATTTCTCACTCTAGATTTTAACCCAGATATTGTGTAGAAGTAGAGAGCAGTTGGCTAAATTTTGGATTAGAGTGTATTTTAGGTTGAAAATATTAAGAACTGTGCTTGATTTATTGTACAAATCACAGTGTAGCATAGGCTACAGCACCTCACTTTAACTTTGATTGAGGCTATGATATCAATGATGGAAATCTGTACAAAACTCGGGATACAGACGAGGGTGACTACATGTTTTTTTTTTTTTTTTATATCTTGGGAATAAAGAGCAACATTATAATATGAATATTTATTGTGGAAGCAGATTGTGTTATTGGCTAAAGGAAGTGAAGAAAAGTAGAGTGAGTGTGTGTGTGTTTTCTTGTGAAGGTGCTTATAATTCACAGAACATGAATAGGAAGACATTTCTCAAACGCAGGCTTCTTGTTATTTACTATTTACAGAACATTATAATAAGGTCCTATTGGGGAGAATGTTCAGTTGGTCAAATAAGTTATGACACAGTTGCCCTCTTTGTATTGTTATAATGTCTGCCAGATGTTGATTATGGTATGTAAAGCTGGCAGATGCTTCATGCCATGTTCTTATGAAAAGGAGATTTATATTTATTTGTTTATTTATTATTATATTTTTAGTTTCGTCCCTAGATCTCCATCGAGCATAAAACTTTGCCCCTATGACCCCATCTTTGAAAATTTATTTGTGCATTCTTTGTTAGAAAAATGCCCTGTCAAAGGTCGGTTCCTTCAAAATTGCAGGCTCGCTGTCGCTGGCTAGGAGAAATTTGACTCCTAAATGGCACGAAAGGTCTATTAACCCCTACTGTACCAGAGGGTATTACTATAAATGTAATCTCCAGTAGGCTACCAAGCATTGTGGCCAAAATGGCTTCAAAGGCGAGAGAGAGCATCCTCTCACCCCGAAAGCTGGACGAGTACTGAGCCAGCTCGCCCGTGGGACCTTAGATACACTCTGAGAAGTGTTGCCAAGGTCTCAAAGCAGTGTTTACAAGTCATGGTGACAGGTACCGCTCGGTACAAGGACCGCATACTGTATTACTGACGGACGTCGGACGTCGCTGGTACTGGCGAGTGACTTTTTTACTGACGGACAACGAACGTCCGTCACTGGGACAGTAGGTGTTAATCACCAAAATAATGGGCAAATGTCTTCGAACCTCAAAACTAATGGGGCTAAACATGAGGGAGAAGGAGGTCAAGAACACCCCCCCCCCCCCTTAGAAGGTAGGCTACTTATCCCTGCTATATACATTACTAATTTGGCCAACTGTTCACAAACCCATTTAACCTAAATGATATATTGACACACTGCTGGGGATCAATGCTTTTATTCTCTGTAACCCTTTCTGTGTGTGTGGCATTAACCCCTTGCAGGATTAGGGTGCATTTTGAAGGTTTATTCTGGATATCATTAGACGTTTTTATTCCCCCTCCCGTACGGCGAGTGGGAGTCCCCCGCCTTTCAACACTAATCCTTCCTAAGCTGTATACAATCGTCTAATGGTATGTATGTATGTATGTATGTACATACTCAGGCACATACCCCATTGCTGGGGGTGGCCGACTCGAGACAGAGCCCGAACAAAAACCTGTAAAGTTCAAATTCTTAGGGTCCAGGACCACTTTCGCATTCCTTTGCCCCTATCTCTGTCTTGTTGAGTAGCCAGAATAAACTGCCAAAAAGCAGCATAATCTTCAGGGGATTACATTATTTGTACTTTTCACATTTATATTATATCTAATTTGTTTATTTTGGTAATGTTTATTACACTAATAATTAACCCTCAGAAGATTATGGCACGTTATAACAATTTATTCTGGCTATTATTAGACGATTTTATTACAATTTGGGAAGGATCTGTGGGAATTATTAGAGTAAAGACTATCTCAATTAACCCTCTGACTTCCATATACCCTTCGATTTTATACAATTTAGGAAGGATCTGTGGGAATTATTAGAGTAAAGACTATCTCAATTAACCCTCTGACTTCCATATACCCTTCGCCAATTAATAATATCATCTAATAGTAGCCAGAAAACAGAAAAGCAGTGCATCACCGTATCTTTGAAGGGTTATGCAAAACTTAAAATGTGTGAACGGTAGTAGGCTATATATTCAGTACATTTTGGAAATTCTTAAACACAAAAATGGTTAATGCTTATATCTTCTACACTGCTATCTATAAAATAAATTACTGTACAGTACTGTACTGTAGTTATCTTGACAACAGTTTTGAGATATGTTTTTGTAGAAATAAACAGTAACAATCTCTTTCACAGATATATACTCTAAGATGGTGTTGACGATGCAGGAAAATAATTGCATAGTGAAATCTTTGTATACCTGTACAAAGATTTCACTATGCCATTTGTTTTCAAGATTTTTGTTGTCAATTTGTGTTCATGTATACTGTACAGTCATGTATACTGTACAGTCATGTATACTGTACAGTCATGTATACTGTACAGTCATTTATACTGTACAGTCATGTATACTGTACAGTCATGTATACTGTACAGTCATGTATACTGTACAGTCATGTATACTGTACAGTCATGTATACTGTACAGTCATGTATACTGTACAGTCAACTTTGCCTGAAGCAAATGCCGCAGGCCGTGGCATGGTCAATAGTGCGTCTGACTGCTGATCAAAGGATCTGCAGTTCAATCCCACCCCGTGCCATTGGTAGACGTCAAGAGTTTGGCCACTCAGGTCTAGCGATTTGTGACAAATGTCCAGTAAAGTCCCTGTAAAAAGGGTACGCCCTAGCCCTGTCAATCAAGGGAATGTACAGTCGACCCTCGATATAACGGACCTCGACACAACGGATTTCGGATTTAACGGACTATGTCCGTAGTCGGACAAATTTTCCAGTAACGGACATTTGTCCGTTACTGGAAAATTTGTCCGTTAGGTGGCGGGCACATATTAAGAAAAACAACTTTATTTGTATCATTGAATTGTTTATTCTCTTCTATCTACTATTTACCTATATTGTTTTATTCTCTTCTATATCATTAGGTTGAACTTATATATAGAAAGATTTTAATATACTGTATAGAAAGTTTAAAATCTTTTATTATTTTGGCATATTTGGGCAAAAACAGAAGTCTGGAGGGAATTTTCCAGTAACGGACTTTTTCCAGTAGCGGACAAGCTTTCCCCCCTATTAGTCCGTTAAATCGAGGGTCGACTGTACAGCGTTAAAAAGTACATCATCATCATTAAATATGAGTAACAAATATGCAAACAGTAATTGACATGCTGTATTGTAACCAATAGGGTTGGAGGTTTTGCCATCTGTGCATTCATTAGTAATGAAGTGGGAAAAGTTAACTTAGAACGCACCTCTACCGCCTACTTTAACAAAAAACATATCTACAACAACATATCTCTACTATCATCTGTTTCAGACTTGCATAGCATGTGGAAAACCTTCTTCTTTCCCAAACAGTACCATATTTCGAGCTTGGTCTATGACAATTTCAGATTGCTGCTCGTATGAGCCATCGCCGGCAATGGCTTTGCGAGCTGGGCAGGAAGGTACGTCAGGTGTGTCCCTCACTCCTGTCTCGCTGCATCGCCTTGTGACTGTTTTACATTTTCTTTTATGCCAGTTTGTTGCCTTTGTTTTTAATTTAATTTCCCTTCAGCCTGATGTATATTTTGTCTGATGTTGCATTTTTGGATAGATTATAGTTTGTTATTTTCCAGCTGATGGTAAATTGCTATCTGGCCATCCTCATTACTCGGCTGTTACCAAGATATTGTTGCCAAATATGTTGCTAGTTATGAAAACTTGGCACTAATATGACGCAGAGACATAGTAGTATCATATTTATCCATTAAGAATTGAGAAATCAGATGCTAATGGATTCAATTTACCATCAGCTGAAAAGGAACAGACTGTTTAGTACAGTACTACAAATCTGCTACTCTCATATGTTACTGTACAATATACATGTAGCCTATGTGTTTGAGTATGCTTGTACAGTTCAGGTAGCCTACGCATATGGAACCAGATTAACTTGCTCATGTAGTAATGTACACCCTATGTGGTGGATTGTGTTCTTTTATTTCAAATTTTATTTTATTAAGCGTTGTTTCCACATAGCGATTTTGAATAGTTCCTTTGCGTTTATTGTGTGTTGTCCCAGTTTTGGTTTGTTTATTTTGCAAGTTTTACATTATAATACAGTACTGTATATATCCATATGTTACTGTATATATCCATATGTGACTGTATATATCCATATGTTTCTGTATATATCCATATGTTACTCATTAGAATAGAGTTGTTTTTGTTGGATGTGGTCTCCGTCGGAATCCAATAGCGCAGTAGAGTAGTACAGTGTGTAGTACAATAGTAATAGAATAGTACAGTATGTAGTACAATAGTAATAGAATAGTTTAACCATATCACCGAGTCTGAAGAACCTCTCACAAGGCTGGTACTAATGCATAGTGTACAGTTACAGTATGTGTATTGCTGATATAATCTTCCATAGCTAACATATGTCCAAGAAACATATCTCCTTATGCAGCAAAGGGGGTTTCTTTCATTTATCCGCTACTCCAACCCAACACCACTTTCACTCATACACCTCTCAACTCCATCCTTCCACCTCACTCTCGGTGTGCCTCTTCCTCTCTGCCCTTCCACCTCATTCTCTCTCTTATACTCTCATGAGGGCCTGTCACACATTCACGATCTCAATAGCGATTATTGTCAAACAAGGGACCGCAGGCATGTTGTATATTCTAAGGCAATGCCAAGGTGCCATGAATGAGTCGGGATAAAAATTCAAGCATACTTGAAATTTTCAGAGCAGGTCGGCGAGCTCGAACAATACGGCGGAAACCAGGGTCCAGAGTAACCCTGGCGGAAACCTTGGCTGGCCCGCAGGTGCGTCTGCGGCATGTCGTTTGCAGGTGCAGGCAACCGCAGGCACGATGGAGGCAATCGGCAGCATTCTGAGTTTGAATTTGGCACTACGTCTGCCGTCGACATGCCAGCGGCAATTGTACGCACGTCTGGCATTACAGTGGCTTCAGCTGATGTAGTACGCCGCTAATCCTGTACAAACACGCAGGCTTGGCACCTTTGTTAATACATTACCGCAGTATGCTACAAGACACCGTAGGCATGGCTGCGGTGTGTTGCAGATGTAGCCGTAGTGTGTATCGGCGGTGGGTGGCAGCGGGCTAGCAACAGATGCACTGTACTGTACTGTAAATGCATTTGCGGTTATACCAACAGTGCACCTGCGACGCACCTGTGGTGACTGCAGGAATGCCTACGGCAATCTTGTCATATCCCGTTTTTGGCACATACCGTTGCATGACGGCATTCATGACGCAGGGGCACCATTCCTCCCCGCTGGTACGTCGCCGGGGCTCCTGTGGCAATCGTAATTGGCATGCCTATCGTCATTATTTCAGATAAAATGGAGAGGAATCCATAGGATTTCCCATGTGCATCAGCTCTCTGGCGCATTATCCAGGTTGCAATCACAGTTTGTGAATGTATGACAGGGCCTTTAACCCGGGAGCTGCGGGGAGACTCTTAAGAGTTCCCCCGGCGGACTGCGGGAAGACTCTTGAGAGTAAGTAAAATAAAAAATCAACTTTTGACATGGAAAAAAAAAAAAACATTTATTTTTATTTTTTTATTTTTTTTTGGCCCCTGGGCCATGCAAAATCTCAGTCCTCTACCTCCCCTCCTTCCCCACTTTCCTCCTCTCCTTCAGTTATCACCTATTTTCCCTATTATTCCCTTATTCTGAGGTATATTTTCGTGCTAACATTAGCGAGTTGCAAGCAGGGTGTTGTCATCACTGATGGCAAGCGAGTGCAAGAGAGAGAGAGAGAGTATCGATCGACTGTGTCTCAGTGGCCTTGGGGGAAATTGGCGGGAAAGCAGTTTGCCTCACCCATACATTATACAACTCGCGGGCTATATCTCCGATTTTGACCATCCAAACGCTGTTTTCACTCGTTTTATTGTTGTTTCAGGTTAATACCTTTATAATCAACCCATAATAGGCACATATGGATAATTATTAATGCTATTAATGGTACAATGAATATTTTAGTGACGGAAACACCTCAAATACGTCAGCACAGGGGGACGTTTTCAATTACCCCCATGCGCACTTGTTAGGTTAATTAGTCATTCTCTCGCTCCCCATACGTTCCACATGACTGAACCTTTATATGCATGCATATTTCTTTTCTTTTTATGTTTATAGTGTATTACTGTATATATATTTACAGTTCCAGGCTAAGGCACAGTATTCTGATGTCTCAAGAACTTTTATTATAAGTCTTACTATGTAATACTGTAGCATATATAGGAGAGTTTTGTTCTTACTGAATCCCCTTCTCCCTCATGCTTAGCCCCATTAGTTTGAGATTTGATGATGTTTGCCCCGTTAGTTTGGTGATCTTAAGACCTTGTTTATAGTTTTGTAAGGTAAATGAAAGAGTTTTTATATTTGCTGCAGTGTTATTTGAATTTATGTCATACAGGGGAGATGATAAAAGCCTCAGGGGAGACTGGTGTAAACTTAGTTACTGAGTTGATAAACACCATTATTAAGGATGAGAAAATCCCAGAGGATTGGCTCAAAAGTGTGATAGTGAATATATACAAAGGAAAAGGGGATGCGCTAGATAAAGGAAATTATAGGGGCCTGAAAATGCTTGACCAAATCATGAAGGTCTGTGAGAGAGTCCTTGGGGGTTTGATCAGGCAAAGCATCTCTATTGATGATATACAGTTTGGTTTTATGCCAGGACGGGGTACAACCGATGCTATCTTCATAGTCAGGCAGATACAGGAAAGATACTTATTAAAAGGCAAGGATCTTTACTTTGTGTTTGTAGACCTGGAGAAGGCCTTTGATAGGGTGCCTAGAGATGTTGTGCAGTGGGCTATGAGGAAACTTGGTGTGGAAGAGTGGCTGGTGCGTGTGATAATGAAGATGTATGAGGATTCGCGAAGTGCGGTGAGGGTGAAGGGTGTACTGAGTGATGAGTTCGCAGTCCGTGTTGGAGTCCATCAGGGTTCAGTGTTAAGCCCCCTCCTCTTTATTATGGTCTTGGAGGCACTGTCTAGAGTTTTTAGAGGCGGACTCCCGTTGGAACTGTTTTATGCAGACAATTTAGTCCTAATAGCTGACAGTATGCAAGATGCTGAGGCCAAATTCAGAGAGTGGAGAGAGGGCATGGCGAGCCAGGGTTTAAGAGTCAATATTAACAAAACCAAGATTATGCATTGTAGATTGAGACGAGGCAATGTGGAAAAGAGCGGTGCATACCCATGTGCAGTGTGTGGAAAGGGAGTGGGCGCTAACTCAATTCAATGTAGCATCTGTCGATGTTGGGTACACCATGGGAGTAAGAACTGTAGTAGAATAAAGGGACCCCTGCCGAAGGATAAGTCAGAAATAGAGAAATTTGAGTGCGTAGTGTGCAAAGGCAAGCTTGTGTTAGGTGATGATCCTGTGGCTGTGAATTTTGGAAATGAGTCTTTGGAGCTGGTGAACAAGTTTTGTTACCTAGGAGATACCATCTCTGCCGGTGGTGGGGCCGAGGCTGCCACTGTTGCTAGAATTAGGTGTAGCTGGGGGAAGTTCAGAGAACTGATGCCAATCCTGACCATGAAAAGAGTGCCTCTCCCCCTGAAGGGAAAGGTGTATGCCTCATGTGTTAGAAGTGCAATGACGTATGCCTCAGAAACATGGGCCGTTAAAGTAGAGGATGTCAACAGAATGGAGCGTAATGAGATGAGAATGGTGAGATGGATGTGTGGGGCCAGGCTATAGGATAGAATAACAAATGTTGAGCTGAGGAGACGTTTAGGTATAAAGAGTACAGTATTAGCGAGGTGATGCGTACAAGTAGACTGGGATGGTATGGACATGTGAAGAGAATGGATGAAAAAAATTGGGTGAAAAAATGCAGGTCTGTGATTGTGGAGGGAGCTGCACCAAGGGGTGGACCGAGGAAGACCTGGGATCGGACTATACGTGCCGATCTCAAATCCAAGTACTTGACAAGTGAAGCAGCCCTTAACAGGGTTGCCTGGAATGCCGCCATTAGGACAAGAGACTGAAACTGCACTTATGTGTGGAACACTCAGTCTTAAAATGTAATGTATGTATGTATGTATGTACATCAATAAACCATAATACTATAAACTAACTCTTGAAGGTGGCTAAAGCAAGGTAGGCTGTCCCAAAACTTGTCTGTACTCCATCTGTTTATAATTGTACAATGTTTGGTGGTGGTGGTGGTAGTGCATGCTCTGGTCTGCATTTAGTGGTTTTGTTTTAGTGACCCATCCCACTAACCACAAAAATAAATTAAAATTATGCCATCATGCTGAATAGGTCAAGGATTGTCAATGCTCTCATTAGGCTTCAGTGACTTTATATCATCTGTAAATATTTAACCCCTTCAACATAATGATGTCTTTTTACCTATTCTTCTGGTTAAAGTTAGACGATTTTAAGCAGTTCAAGATGGGCCTATGTTATTAACCCTTTCACGCATTTATGACGCAGAGGTTGCCAGATTAACAATAAAAAATAGAGTTCTCTCACTCTTCACCTCTCCAAAATTAGTTTTGGGATGGATGTAGTTACTGGGTGTATCACTACCGACATACAACATAAATCATCTATAAATACTTATAATAAAATAAATACTTATAAATCTATAATACTAGGTAAGGTTGTTTGGTTAGGGTAATGTATTTTTGTATCCAAAGGCAGTCAAAATAGACGGGAACATGATGGTGAGCGTCCGCGTAGTGTAAACAAGACGGGCGGTACACCTGGTAATTACATTCTTGCCTTAGTTTTTTGCCCACAGCTAACTCAAAGACAACTGCAGAGGTTGAAGTAACTAAACTAAAGGTTTCTAAATACCCCTGATGGTAACAAAGGCTTTAAAGTATCCCCAATAGGCTCAAAATTGCGTCATATGTCGGAGAGGGTCAAGAGGAATTATTGAGATGGTATTTACCCCATAAGTCCTAGCTAGATAAAATCTTTGAATGGTAACAAAAATAAGATGAAAATTACATCATCGTGCTGAAGGGGTTAATGACGGGATGTGTATAGTACAGTCTATTCAGTATAATTAAGCAAACAATCTTGACCACCATCCTCTATAACTCAAATAATACTAGAGCAATCAAGCTATTTTCTCTACCAGTTGGATAAAAGTCAGCCAGAGAATAGGGGATGGAAACTTGCAGCCCATTTGCTCTATCCCTTTTTGAGTTACAGAGGTTAGGGGTCAAGATGTCTGGCCTAATATTAGTGAACAGATTAATATGTATTTATTTTGTTATTATTGTATCAAATAGGATGAACAGAAGAAGGAAATGCTGGAGAGAGAGTAAGAAGAGGAAGGAAAAGGGGAAATTATAGAAATGGGAGGGAGAAGAAGGGAAGGCTATACCCTGTTCAAAGTAGGTAGGCCAGAAATCGTGAACCATAACCTCTATAACTCAAGAAATGCTAGAGGAAATGGGCTTTAAATTCCCGAACCTATTCCCTGGCTGACCCTTCCCAAATGGTAGAATTATTAGCTTGATTACTCCAGTCATTTGTGAGTTATAGAGGTTAATGTTCAAGAGTTTTGGCATACTTATTTGGAACAGGGTATGGGATGGAAATTTGCTTCTCTGTACTAAATCACCACTAGGGCTGAGCAGACTCCAGAAACAAGCCTTTTAGTTATGTTATGTTATGCTGTATGTGTTGTTCTTATGTAATTATGGAACTTGCAGGTGCAGTGATGAGCAGTGTTGACGACCCCGACTCAGATATGGAGATGCCAACGCTGATCCCCCAACATTACCACCACCATCATCATCATCAGCCCGGCCGCCGAGTCTCCGCTCCCAGCATACTGGACACGGTCTCCGAACACCCCATAGTCACGGAGACTATGTTCCATGCCGATAGTAGTATTAGTAGTGATAGTAGACATAGTAGGAGTAGGTCGCCATTTGTGCAGCAGAGGAAGCGCCCCATAATGCCCCTCTCGCCGCACTTACTCGGTGCTGTGCGGAGAAAAGCAAGGGTTCAACGTTCTCGCAGCCTGGAGAAGCTGCCCCAGGAGAAAGGAAGAACGGAAACAGACTCCTTGGTTGTTAGTAAAGCAGCGACGCAATCCTTACGTAAAAAATATCCTCAGGTGCATAGAGATACTGGTTGTGGACATTTGGGATGCGAACGAATACAGCGACGGAAAGGTTCAGTATCCATATTAAAAGTGGTGGCTATTCCCGAGGACAGTGGGGTGGCAGGGGAAGCGGGAGAGGTCCCTGACTCTGGCCGGGGTAGTATGGACAGCGGGGGGGACATAGGGGGTAAGTCTCGGGCGCACCAGCAGATCAGCATCGACGAGGGTATCGGCTCAGAGTGTCTGGTGGAGGAGGACGCTGTTTCTCAAGTGTGACATTAATGGTAATAAAGATTAAAGCGTGATTGCAAAGAAAAATATATGTCGAGTTTGGAATGTGGGCTATGTACTGTAAACGTGGTTCTTCCTATATATCGATGAGGGCTTTGGTTCCGAGTGTCTGGTGGAGAAGGACGCTGTTTCTCAAGTGTGATATTGAAGATAACAGAGGTTAAAGTTATTTTACTCAACTGTGACCGTCAAGAAAATAAATGCTAGTGTGATATCATGAAACTTAAAGGTCGGTTTTGAGATACAGGCTATGACGTCTGTTTATCTCAGGCTATACATCATATTCCAACCAATTAACGAGAACATCGACCGCTTCGAGAGGATGGCGTTCTTCAAAGCTGGAAGTTAATATACCGATCAAGACAAATACAGGGGAAATAGGAGTTGCAAGCTATGTGAGTCTGCTCATCTCTTTCCCTTTATGTTTTTTCTAATCAATCGACAAGAACATCAGTTCTAAGTGTATGGTCAAAGAATATGCGTTTTCAAGAGTGACAATCGAGGTGTGATATTAGAAAAATTAAAGGTCGATCGAGAGTGCTAGGCTATGTGGCGTGTTCATCTCTGGCCATTCATAATTTTTCCAACCAACCGATTAGTAGTGAGTAGGTAGCAAAGCCATTCCTTGTGTGTTTCCAAAATAGAAACACCCTTGAATTTATACATGTGTGTTTATCTCTGGAGACATATATTCCAACCATTTGCTTTGTATATCATTTCAGTGAGTAGAGGATGTTGGTGGACTGTCGTTCCTTGTGTGCGTGCAAGGGATGTACAGTAATTCCTCTCTTAAAGTTATAGTTACGTTCCTGAAACTCGCGACTTTAAAGAAAACCACTTTAATTATTATAATTGGTTGTCAGTGATATGTGGAATAGGCCAAAAAGTTGTATAATTTGTAGCTACATACACACACTGGACTCCACACAACTAAACCTGTGGTGAACCAAACAACTCTAGTATGAAAACTAATTTTGAAAAGAAAAAATAGAACAAAATACTTACAAAATATAAGAAGGCGCTAGTGCCTATCATGTTGTATTCATCTTTTTCTGAGAACATGATATATTATCCATTTATGGTGCAAGTACAATCAGTCCTGTACTAGTATACAGTACAGTATACAAAACTGGAACAGAAATTGTAAATATTCATAGAACAAAGTACTGTATGTGATCCACAAAATATACCTTGGAGTAAGTACTAAGTACTGTATATTAGAGTTACTGAACTTACTGGTATACTGATAAACTAACGTGTACGGTAACTCTTTTTTATACTGGCTTCACTTGTATTCTGCTCTCTGGTTTGGATAAGCTGGTCCAAATCATC
The DNA here is from genome assembly GCA_037953745.1 of Lithodes maja. Lineage (NCBI taxonomy): Eukaryota > Metazoa > Arthropoda > Malacostraca > Decapoda > Lithodidae > Lithodes > Lithodes maja. Next base: position 21,637 of record JBAKBP010032067.1, read on the forward strand.
ATAAGTAGTTGTGGTTATTAATTCTAGATACTGTACTCGGCGACTTGACCCTTTTAAGTACCGTACCGATTACAAAAAAAAATCCTGTTTCTTCTCCCATACATATATACATATTTCCTTGATACCAAATTGTATTTAATGGGATGCTAGTTCTTTCAGAATTTTGTTATCTTCAAAGATCTGTTAAGGTTAAATTATTACCCCTAATAAGCCCAATATAAGAACCTTGTAAACTCCACGAAGCTGTTTATTTGTGTCCAGTGAACTAGAGACATTTTAAACCTTTTAACACAATGACATTATTTTTGTCTCATTCTGGTTATCATTAGCCAATTTTTGTAAGCATATAATCTACCTCTAGGCCTTAAAGGGATAAATACAATCTCCATAAACCTCTGAATAACATGGGACCTTCTTAAACTACAGATTTTTTTTTTCTTATTTTTAAGACCCAGTGGAGGACCAAATTCAGCTTTTGTGATGCACCAAGAGTGTAGGCTACTATCGACGGCAAAAGTTCTCTCGCCTCCCCTGCCAAGCAGCTCTAACCCTTTTTCTCTCCCCTCACCCTACGCCTTCGCAACCACACCCCTGCCAAACAGCTCTACTCCTTCTTTCCCGGGCGTTTCCGCACCCTCCTCAGCTCCCCGCCATGGAGTGGCTTCGGTCACCCAGGCTTTATTGTGGTCGGCAGGGAGGGTTCTGTGGGGGCGCTCGGTTATGGCCTTGGCCTTGCTCGGGGCCTTGGGGCTGTTCGGCCAGGCAGCTTGGGGAACAACAACAACAACAACAACTCCTTCTCTTCCCCCATCACCCTACGCCCTCACAACCACACCCCTGCCAAACAGCTCTAACCCCTTCTCTTCCCCCATCACCCTACGCCCTCACAACCACATCCCTGCCAAACAGCTCTAACCCCTTCTCTTCCCCATCACCCTACGCCCTCACAACCACATCCCTGCCAAACAGCTCTAACCCCTTCTCTTCCCCATCACCCTACGCCCTCACAACCACATCCCTGCCAAACAGCTCTACTCCTTCTCTTCCCCCATCACCCTACGCCCTCACAACCACATCCCTGCCAAACAGCTCTAACCCCTTCTCTTCCCCATCACCCTATGCCTTCACAACCACATCCCTGCCAAACAGCTCTAACCCCTTCTCTTCCCCATCACCCTATGCCTTCACAACCACATCCCTGCCAAACAGCTCTAACCCCTTCTCTTCCCCATCACCCTACGCCCTCACAACCACATCCCTGCCAAACAGCTCTAACCCCTTCTCTTCCCCCATCACCCTATGCCTTCACAACTACACCCCTCACAGTTTGCCATCTGGGGGTAGAAATGTGCACGTCTTGTACACCTAATATTTTCGAGTCTATGAATATCGCAGGTCACAGTGAGGCAGGAGAGGCGATAGGACTTTTCCGCCGATTGTGCACGTGTATCGAGATAGAATTTTTTTATAGAAATCGGTTTTATTGTAAAGGCACAACAGTTTAGACTCCTCTGGCGTCCTCTTCATTAAATTAAAATGTAAAACTTGGAGTTTCCATGTGAGGATTCTTTCTTGAAGACTGGTACTGTGAATAGGCACTCAACGTCTTAAGCTTAAGTAATTTTTGTGTGGTAATTACAAGTGTATACAGTAGTTGGCATCTGAAAGAGTTAATGGTGAGTATTTATATTTGATGAAAGATTTTGTGCAGCAAGATCCAGGCATTTGCCAGAATTAAGAGCGCATAACTAATGATAATGTCTATAAGTCAGAACTCAATTTTTGTAATGCTTCCATAGTGTTGTAGGCTTCCTTGTAAAGTGCATGTTGGTGTTCTCAAGATAATATTTTTGTGTCGTAAGCCGTAGAATAGTAGATATTAGAAGAGGCGTACATTGGGCAGCATTCTCAAGTCACCACACTACATTCTTCCCGATAGTAATTACGTTCTATAGTATTTACGAGGTCTATGAGCAGGGTGTCAAACCAGGACAATTACTAGGTC
>JBAKBP010032068.1:0-23640 GCA_037953745.1 Lithodes maja
CAGCATTTTGTGGAGAAATCTGGCTTAGCCGTAGACATTTTTCTATCGAAAAATGTACAAATTTAGCTAGCTCTTTATCCAAAATATGAAGGCTCGCTATCGCTCGCCAGGTTTAAATCGACGCTTGGATGGGGATAAACGTTTTAAAACAGTAGGCAAATGGGGCCGAATGGATACAACCCAGAGAGAGAAAAAAGCAAGTCACCCCCCTTAATTGATTTTCACAACGATACTCACTATTTTGGTCAAAATTACGCACCAAATTACTCTGGTTAACGTTAGACAATGGAGAATCACCATTTCACTATACATTTCTAATAATTTTAAATATATTATCTACATGTTCATTTACGGGTATTGTTTATGACGACACCATCTCAAATAAAACAATCCTAAAGTTTGTCTCATCTGAGGAAAAATATCAACTATAAACGATATACAAATTCCTTCAATTTCTATATTTCATTATGAGCATCGATATTACTGCCGTTCAATGCTTGTTCACACACACACACACACACCAATTTTAAGTCATTATTATACTGCAACTATGAAATTGCAATGTCAAAAAACGCGGGAATGGCCTACCCTTAACCCTTTCTGTACCGGTGACGTACTTTTAACTTTATTCTGGCTACTATTAGACGATAGTATTCAGCTTCGAAAGGTTCTCCAGCAATTAACAGGCTTCGAACTATCTCACCTAACCCATTGGACTACCACATAACCTTAACTATCTCACCTAACCCATTGGACTACACATATCCTTGTTAAACTGCACAAAATCCTCTAAATATAGTTAAAATAAAATGAAAAAGACATCACCGGTATAGAAAGGGTTAATAGTCGAGTAAACACCCTGTTCCTATTATCATTATAAAACACCTGCTCAAAATTAGTGCACGCATTTCAAACTTTATGATCGCACTCGCCTAATTAGCGGTAATAGAACACACATATCATTATGAACCACGCACACAAACCATTGAAACCAATGAAGCCTCAAAGGCATGAAAAATGAAGCTTGTATCTCGTCCATGGTCAACTTGGTCACAACCAACCCAAAATACTGGAGACAACTGGATAAAACTGCAGTTTATTATAATTGCGAGAATTAATCAAAAGTACAGCCTCAAAAAAATGCCATAGTATATAGATAGAAAGCCCTTCAACACAACGAAACAGTACAACATTAAGGGGGTGACCTGTTTTTGTTCTGTCCTCTTCTATCTTTCTCTGGCTTGTATCCAGTTGGCCTCATTCAGCCTTCTGTTTTAAGACGTGTATCCCCATCCAGGTGTCAATTTCTTACTGGTGAGCGGTAGCGAGCCAGCATATTTTTTATTTTTGTTAGACAGCAGGCTAAATTTGTACATTTTTCGATAGAAAAATGTCTCCGGCGAAGCCGGATTTCTTCATATAATGCTGGCTCGCTATCGCTCGCCAGGAAGAAATAGACACCTAGATGGGGATAACGTCTTAAAATAGTTGGCTGAATGGATACAAGCCAGAGAAAGAGAAAATTACAGAAATAACAAAAAAGCAGGTCACCCTCCTTAAGACAAATAGAGAGCAGTTCTGTTAACTAATAGATAATGAACACACAAATATATATGGAGAATTTAACCGATATTGTGAGATACAAACCGAATATTCCTTCCCAAACTACAGTACACCTCTGAGTTCTTGCAAGTTTTTACCCTGCCTAATTCTGCTATGATTATCCTGGTAAATGTCTATAATTGCACCTATACGAGCTAAACAAACTATTATTGTATTTAACAGGAAGGTACAACGAGGTAAGTGATGTGGTATAGGTGGCAATATGCGGAAATGGATTATAAGGGCATTCCGCCCCCTCTGACAAAAGTCTATCAATCTCTAGATGTGACACGGATTTACAATGTTTCAGAGAGACATTAGCCTAACCTAACAACCTTACCTAACCTAACCTAGTATGATGGGTGGGGGCTACCGCCCCCACACCCCCGCTGGTTGGGTAAAACGGTAAAAATTCAGTTGGGGTGGAGTGAATAACCATAGATTTTCGTAGGGGGCAAGAGAGGGCAGAATGCCCTTATAATCCATTTCCGCATATTGCCACCTATACCACATCACTTACCTCGTCGTACCTTCCTGTTAAATACAATAATAATTTGTTTAGCTCGTATAGGTTGCAATTATAGAATAATACCATTATCCTTACACGAAATTGATCCATTCACAGACCAGTAATCTTTGATGTTACTCTTTCTCTCTCTCTTTCCGCCCCGTGCATATAATAACCGTGACTTCAATTTTGTTAGATCTGCATTGATAAATATAACCTGCTTACCGGCGTTTCAATGCTACCGGTTTCATTCTACTTTGTTTCCTCACCTCATTTGAAACTGCTTCACTTGTCCCCACCTCGACTCTCTGTCCCTCTTCTCGTCGTCGGTGTTCGCTGTTTCAGGTTCACTCGCCACCTCGGCCCTTCGTTCATCTCCTTCTCCCCCCTCAGGGTTGTCCGGCATCGACTCACTGGCGAACTTTGTAAGTGGCGAAACGGACCGTAACAGATCGAGGTGTACCGTCACTTCGAAGCTTCCCCACCCGATCCACGTCATTCACTGAGATGGGTTGTGAAACACACACTTCATTGTTTTACCATATCTAATGTTACTTTATTATATCCTCATGTTCATCTTCAGGAATGCCAGAAATTCTAAGGTAATGTCTTCTCGAATATTGTTCTTGAAAATCCACTGACTTTTGTTCTTAGTCACTTCCGACTGCAATGCTACGATGTTATGTTCACACTCTTGAACCAATTTGCGAAGCTCTCCAACCTGTTTCACTGTATGCTTCATATATTGTCCTGCATTCACTGGGTCGTCATTCACTGGGTCGTCATCACTACAGTAGAGTTATCTCCATTTGTATGTTTAATTCACATTGTTGGTACTGCCAAGACATATAATGATATTCTCCACATACATGCACAGGTTCTGATGTCACTCAATCCATGGTAGCATTTCAATATTCGGTAATAGGCCAAGAAAATTAAGCAGCCACACTTCACGTCCCAACCATCTAGATAGGCAAACTATACTGACTGACGCACAGCACGGCTTCCGGCCACGGAGGAAAGAATATACGGAGTGCAAACTACACACTCTAATTTCGAAAGCATTACATGCACGCCATCTATTGGCCAAGCTACTGTATAAGAGAATGGGAATACAATAGGTTTAAAGAAAACGTATACAGGCAGATTTGGGGTGCATATTAGTATCCTTTATCTTTATATATTGTGTCCAGTTTTCATTATATTTCATAACCTAAAGTCTTACTAATATTATCCTTGGGGTAAATGGAATGGAATAAATTATGAAATGCCCTATAACAAAATGCTATTAATTCAAACACTGAAAATGTGGCACATAAATGTTTTACACATTTATACATGTAATGCACAATAACGTAGGTTTATCTTATAATATTAAACTGTATTTCCTCTGACCTCTCTGTCGTAATAAGTTAACATTTTGCAGTAACCTAATCACACGCAGCTCTTACGTGCAGATTCGTAAAAAGTTGGTCTCGGAATTATTACCCTCATTGATATTATCAATATGTACACCTATTCCGGTGTACACCATTGCAAGTAACATTTTAGCATATATAATAATTCAATGATTTATTTATTATGAATATTAGTCGATGAATAAGAGAGAAATAGGAATGGCAACTAGAAATGCAAACAGGTGTCTGGTGTCAATTATTTATTTTGGATTGTAACCAATACACAATACGATACTACTGTACACAATATATGTTCATGTGAAAATATAATCACTCCAGCAGCTGATTGGTCCATACTTATGATATTAAATAGAATCATAGGTCACGGCCAGTTCGTCTATTTTTCCCGCACACCATACAGCGGTGGCCAACGTTTGTTTATTCCGCCACACCCCCTCGCATCGTTACTGTCATTTGTTGTAAACAGACAGACGACGGTGATCACAGTGCCCTCTATTGATCAAGCTATGTCATTATCTTGGTTTAATTATCCCCATAAGAGTTGACACTACCTATATTCTTTCCTCCGTGCTTCTGGCCCAAACGGTCGTGCGATACACAACTACTTGTGACCACACATGATATTTCCCAAACCCTTAACGACCCCAATAATAGACAAGTAGACGCCATAGTACTAGACTTTGCCAGAGCCTTCGACAAAGTCCCCCACCAAAGACTGTTAGCTAAGTTAAATTATTATGGCATCCGAGGACCACTTCTTCACTGGATTAAGACTTTTTTTTTACCAATCGGGATCAACTCGTTGTTCTCGAGGATTCTAATTATTTTTAGTGTGTCTGTAACTTCTAGGGTCCCACAAGGCACCGTCCTGGGTCCACTACTTTTCCACCCGCCATCGTGGTCATCAGTCTAACTTTTCAGATGGCCCCTGTCAGTAGGTTTATATGCATAATATTATAATATTCTGGAAAAACACCAACAACCCAAATCTCTTATCATTTGAACAACACAAATTGGTTCTATAAAAAGTATACTTGATCTTCGATATTACTTACATAGGTAAGTAGAGTATACAACGCATGACACTAACAAGTGTAATTTTACGTAATAAATACGAATTGAAATATCCTTGAAAGATGTACAGTGTCACAATGTTATATACACAAATAAACAATATTTTTAATGACAGGGCTACTTGCAGGGTAAACTAGAGATGTTCAAATATTGGATCAAAACACACAATCGAAAACAAGGCCATATCTGGAATACAAATAAAAAACAAAAAAAATATACCGGTATATATAATTATATATATTTATTTTATAAATATATAAATAAATATAAATATATAGATACATTAATAAATAAATAAATAAAAAAACAGTGCAAAGAAAAAAGATGATATTTACCATTTCTCAGGTGTTGTTCTCCGTGTTCACCAGCTGATGGGTAATGGATATTCTAGCGACAACTGGAAATCCCACTCCGCAATGTTGCCAACTCGGGCGCTATTGTTTGGGCATTATTGTGTTCATTAATTCATAACGTGAGTATAAGCTGTTATATAAACACTGGGGCTACTGATATCAGCAACTAAAAATTATGTTTACTCTGGTCATAGCTGTCTAATGTGCGTGGGCTCCAATACCAGGCATTAAAATGGAAAATAGTGTGTGCTAATCAAAATTATGCAGTATCGGCTTTATCATAATAGTAATTGCGCGCAAAATACACACCATTCACTCCCCCTGTTCGTAATTTTCACTGCGATACGCTGAAATAATCATATTAATATATTTACCATTGTAAATTTAAGCAAAATACACACATGATCTTTTCGTTGCTTTTTGAATTGACGATAGATTAACCATAGATTAGCCAACACCTTCTTCCGACACAGAATGATCCACAGGTACACGTGGAAACGGATGTTGACAATGAAGGATAAGACAGTGGTGGAACGAAAGTCATTGATTGATTATGTATGTGTGGATGAACGAATGAAGAAATCTGTGATGGATGCTAGGGTGTATAGGGGTATTGGAGGGGTCTGTCTGATCATTATGTAGTGGTAGCTAAGGTTAGGATACAAAAGAAGTGGGTGAGGAGAGCGGGAGGGAGGCGAGAGGAGGGTGGAATGGTGAGGAGGGTGGAGAGGTTGCAGGAGGAGGAAGTCAGGGAGGAGTACAGGAGAGCAGTGGAAAGACGACTAGGTGGGTTCGACCTGGAAGTTATGGAGGAAGTGGAGGAGATGAGCAAGGTGTTTAAGGATGAGATCTGTGCAGCATGTGAGGAGGTGTGTGGAGTGAGGAGAAGAGGGAGGGGAGTGAAAGGTACAGCATGGTGGACAGAAGAGGTAAGAATAGCTGTGGAAGAAAAGAAGAAAGCATATAGAGAGTGGTTGGGTAGTAGAGGGAATGAAGATTCCGAGAGACAGAAACGAGCGAGGTACGTGGAGAGTAAGAGGGTGGTGAAGAGAGTAGTGAAGGAAAGTAAGAGAAGAGTAGATGAGGAATTTGGAAGGAATCTGAGTGTAAAATGGAGGGAGAGTAAGAAACTGTTCTGGAAAGAAGTCAAGAAAGTTAGGGAAGGTAGCAAGGGAAACAGTAAGGGTGTGAAAGATAAGAATGGGAGAATGCTAGCCGAGAAGCAAGAGAGAGTCGAAAGATGGAGGGAGTACTTCAGTGAGTTGCTAAATGAAAGGAATGAAGAGCCAGCAAACATAGCTGGATATGGTATGGGAGGTGTTACGACCGGGCACTCGGGTACACTAGGGCTCTTACACAGGACTCGAGTATGGCTCGCTGCCACAACGGAAACACACGATCCCAACCCCAGAGTACTGCCAGCCGAACAAAAAAACGCCACTACCCTCCAGAGTTCTATCTGCTATAACGGGGTATACAAGAACTCGGTACTAGCGTTTCACACAACAGACTAATAACAAGACGGGAGTTATCTAGTCTGGTCAACAATCAAACAAAGAAGAAAGTACTACAACACTAAAGAATAGTGTTGGCCGAAGCCGAAGTAATCCACCCTTGAACTAAGAACTTAAGAAGTCCTCCACCCTCTACTTCGGATCGGCACTATTACGTTACGTTAAACAATAGTCCTCGAGCATCAAGCAAGGAATCTTCTGATAAAGTTAGATGCTTCTCGAATACTCGTAAGAAGTAAGTATCGGATTTTGAACAGCAATTCAATAAGTAACACACTGGCAATTAAAGGCTTTAAGTTGACATAAGAAGAATTATAAGAATAAACAATAGTAAATGGCAAACATTAAGAAGAAGTACTCCGACAATGCACTGACAATAGCCTACTAGGATTGTGCTCGTGGGCCACTAATCTCTAAAGTAGCTAAGCGTGCCACACATGAAATCAATAGTGCATAAACAATAATATACATAAGGAGAAGCTTCAATACTATGCTGTATCTGCTGGTCGAGCAAAGTCTAGCTGGGACACATAAGGTTAAGAGACAATGGCTGAGCAAGCGGCTCGTAGCCTAGCGAGGTCCTTAAGACTGTGCGGCCAAATTACGTTAATTGACGGGATGCTCTCTTGAGAGATCCAGATCACTAGTATCTGGTTCTCTCCTGGCGATCCTCTCAAAGTCAAGCAAATGAGATAGCACAGTGTTGGGTGGCAGAGGCAAAAGCCCTCACTCGCAACACAGTGCTAAACTCCCACGGTACACAGTCAGAAAGACCACCTAGGCGTTCCACGTCTCCGTTGCAATTGTACTGGTTCAACCGCAACCTAGTACTCATAGGAAATCACAACTCAGAAACCCCATCCCAGTCTAGCATTGCCTAAACCAGCAGAAAACAGGAACATGAATAATCACACACAGGGAAATGCATATACGAGTGCAACAAACATCAATCAATCCTATTCTAGTTAACCCTTCCAAAAATAGGCTATCTAACAGGCACTTATCTCGTGAGAACTCAAGCGATAATACTTTGGCTGACTAAATCTGCACCAAAGGGGTCATTGGTTAAAAAGGGACGAGAAGAGAAGAAGATAGGCTGTTCAGAGAGTAGAGAAAGTTCACATCAGTCGGAAGAATATGGATAGTTGCAAGGGATATGAGAAGTCGCTCTGCCTGATGAGTTCTGAAGAATGGTGGCAAGAACCTCTCTTTTTATACTCGGCCCTCTAGCGGCATATCTCAAACTACTTAAGGACCGCCCACTGGCAATCATGACGTCATATTCTCTCTCAATCTGGGATCGACAAAGGATTTCCCACGCGCTTGATGAGGGAGGAGGGAGGAGGGAGGAGGGAGTGAGGCCTACACACCTCGTGGCGCGCTCACTGGCCGTCGTTACATAACTCTCTCTCTCATCATTATATATAAGTCCCACACACAATACTTATATCTAATGATATAAAATAGAACTCGTTGACTTAGAAGAAAACAAAATACATAATTATAATACTTATAGTACAACGGTTCACATAAACTGAGTTAGGAAACTCTACACAGACTTACAGCCAAAGTTCCTGCCCTGACGATCCTAGCGAGAGTGGGGCCTGACTGAGCGTTCTGTACAGCATGCTCATACTCGGCATGCGTCACACCTCCCCCAAGATTTTACTTGCTCAACCCTGAGCTAAAATCTGACACGCAGAACCTCATCAAACCCCTCACACCCAGCGACCGCATGGCACTAAAACAACGCTGAGTTTATCAGTAAAACACATCTTATAAAAAAAAAAATTCACATTTCATAACTCCTCCCAATAATAGCAAAAGACATAATATCATGCTCCCAGAGCGAGCTTACAGCAGCTCAGCCGTTTGATAGTTCGTGACTACTCAAACTCTATAGGCTATGACAAACTTATACAATTATTTATAACAAAAGAAAGAGTTTTTTTATGATTTTTATATTTTAATATGTTTTTTCCGGCTGCACTATAAGGGCAGCCTATTTTTTCTTCTATACCAAACGCTCAACTCCTGCTTTACGACCCAATATGCTGGGTTACAACCGCGAGCCAACAAGCACCAAGCGCAAAATACTACTCAAACTAAAGCAGGAGGCTACCCGTGTGTCAATCTCTCTCCGGGATCATACACCTGTGATAGCCTACGACTGATCATCTACCCTCGATAAACAATCCGCGATCACATTGTCACATCCCGCAATATGACGGATGTCCAGGTTATACTCCTGCAACATCAAAGACCACCTGGTCAGTCTCATATTGCGATTGTGAAATTGATTTAGGAATCTCAAAGGGTGATGATCAGTGTAGATAACCACGACTGGGCCATAGGCTGGAACATACACCTCGAAGTGCCTGAGCGACAGCACAATCGCCAGTAATTCCTTTTCTATTGTAGAATAGTTCTTTTGTGCAGCATTGAACTTCTTAGAAAAGAAACTTACTGGGTGTTCCACACCTTCATTGTCTGTCTGTAGCAAGACGGCACCAGCCCCTACACCACTAGCATCTGTTGCCAGCTGAAAAGGCCTGTTAAAGTCTGGGGCCCTGAGTATCGGGTGAGTACACAGCAAATGCTTCACCAAATTAAAAGCCTTTTCACACTCAGGCGCCCACAAAAACTTTTTGTCTTTAGATAACAAATCTGTGAGAGGTGCCAACACCGTGGAGTAACCTTTTATAAAGCGTCTGTAGTAGCCTATCATACCCAAGAATCTCATAATCTGCTTCTTGGTGGTTGGGTGCGGAAATTTATTGATAGCCTGTACCTTGTTCTGAGGAGGGCACACCTGTCCCCTTCCCACTACAAACCCAAGGTACTGCACAGTGGCTTTTACGAAGTCACACTTTGCCAAATTTACTACCAGACCTGCTTCACTAAGTTTCCGGAACAAGGTCTCCAGGTGCTCACAATGGCTCTCAAAGTCGTCATCATAAATGATTACATCGTCCAAGTATACGGTGCAATTTGGAATGTCCTTGACAATTTCATTCATCAGGTTCTGAAACGTTGCTGGTGCATTCTTTAGTCCGTAGGGCATAACATTACACCGGTAAGTACTCCCGTCCACCACAAAACCACATACCTCTTTAGCACGCTCGGACAAAGGTACTTGCCAGTAACCTTTTACTAAATCTACTTTAGACAAAAACCGAGCATTACCAATTTTATCAACACTATCATCAACCCGAGGAAGAGGATATGGGTTAGTTGGAGTCAAACCGTTTAGCCTACGGAAATCAATACAGAAGCGTACCTTGCCATCTGGCTTAGGCTGCAGTGTTACGGGGGAAGTCCATTTAACGGTGCCTTTCTCTATCAACCCTCTACCGAGCATATACTCCAACTCATCCCTCAGAGCGGGTAGTTTTATGGGGGGCACACGGTACGGGATTGACTTAAAGGGTAGATGGTCCCCCACGTCAACATCATGCATAGCCTGAGTAGTGAGGCCTGGGTGTTCAGCAAATACAGTGGGGTATGAACCGAGCAACTGACGGATAGCTTCAAACTGCGGCTCAGGCAAATGAGCTATAGCCTCGTCAGCCCTTAGGCTCGAGTTCCCCGCCCACTGATCCGCTGAAACATGGTGATCCCAGCTATCCTCCTCTGAAGCTTGACTGTCCCCCTCTCCTTCTCCACCACGGCCGCAACAAGCCAACACAGGGACAGTGAGAGGCTCAGAGGGGCGCCTCACATACTCTTTTATCAGGTTCACGTGACATAACTGGTTCTTTTTCCTCCGGTCTGGAGTGGCAACAAGGTAATCTAGGTCCGAAATTTTCTCCACAATTTTATAGGGTCCAGTATACTTCGCCGACAAGGGGTTACCAACCAAAGGCAACAAAATTAATACCTCTTGTCCTACAATGAACTTCCGGAGCTTCACTTTGCGATCATACCTGTCCTTCATTAAAGCTTGTGATCCTGTTAAATTCCGACCAGCCATCTCCAGACTCTTAAGCATGCGCTCACGGCTTTCAAACACATACTTTAACAAGGAACAAGGCTGCACAGTTCCTTCCCAAATTTCCCGCAGCATATTAAGGGGGCCCCTGACGCGGTGTCCAAAAATCAGCTCGTTTGGACTAAATCCCAGGCTCTCACCAGGCACTTCCCGAGCAGCGAACAGTACATACGGCAATCCAAGATCCCAATCTCTTCCGTTGTCAGCACAATAACACCTGAGCATGCTTTTAAGGGTGGCATGCCACCGCTCAAGCACCCCTTGGCTCTCAGGGTGATACGCTGACGATACCACCGCCCGTATCCCATGCTGTTGCATTGTTTGCTTAAAGAGATTGGAGGTGAAATTGGACCCCTGGTCAGACTGAATCTCCTCCGGGTACCCGTACCTTGAAAAGTACCACAACAAGTTACTGACTACCGTCTTAGCCATGCCGTTTTTCATGGGGTATGCATCGGGGTATCTAGTGGCAACATCCATGATGGTTAACAAAAATTTATTACCAGCCTTTGTGGGAGGGAGTGGACCAACCATGTCAACAACAATCTTACTAAAAGGTGGCCCAATTACCGGAATAGGGTGCAACGGAGCTTTAGGAATAACTTGGTTTGGTTTCCCGACCCGTTGACAAATATCACATGAGTTTATCCATGACTGCACATGAGACTTCATCCCCGGCCACCAAAACAACTTCCCCAAAGCCGCCACCGTTTTTCTTACCCCCAAATGTCCTGCCAGCGGTGTGTCATGCGCCAAACTCAGTAGGCTATCCCTGCACTCCCGCGGCACCACCAACTGGTCCACTACTCCGGACCCCTTTTTCCAGCTACGGTTAGGGTCTTGAAAACGCCGATAGAGGATGCCATCTAAATAAAAAAAATCTCCCGGCTGTGCATCACCGTCCTCGTCGAGCTCCACAGCTCCATTAGCACACGTTTGGAGCTCAGGGTCCTCCAGCTGCAACCGACGTATATCTGAGGGTGCCAAGCGATCTAACTGCTCCCGGAGCAATGCATGACCCTCCCCGATACTGGGCTGCTCCCTCTGTCTCTCTCGATGTTCATAACGTTGCTGTCGTGGAGACTCGTCATGCCCAGCCTCGTCACTCTTGATGACAGGCCCAGGGGCTACTCCAGAACTAAGTAATGGTGCTAATACTGAATCACCCAGGAGAGCCGCCGAGTCAAAACTCTTAAAACCAACTCCAGCTTTAGCCTCCTCCTGTTGATCGTTCCTCTGCTGGTCTGAAGACGGAGGACTAGGCTGTGACACTTTAACTGCCCGAGCTCGGGTGACAGCACACGCCATGGGTTGTGCCTGGCACCGCTCGACCCACTCTCGCTCTTCCCTACTCACGTCGGCCGGCCTCTCGGCAACGACTAAGGGTAGAACCTCAGAAGCGGGCATTGCAAAGTCGTTGCCGAGAAGAAGGTCGACGCCCTCCACTGGCAGTTTCTCCACAATCCCAACATCCAATTCACGTGCCACACCATCCACCTCCAACTCCAACCGCACCAGCGGGTATGACCGAGTTGCATTAATACCCTGCACCACTACCACCCGAGCCGCATTTATAGGGTAGCCAGTCAAGTTTTTCATCAAAGTCTGGGAAGCACCTGTATCACGCAAGACCTCTACTCCATGCTTGCGCCCCGCCCACATCACGCAACCCCGTCCTCTATGGTCGCAAAAAACATCCTGAGCAGGGTTCGAGCCTCCCAGGTGCTTCTGCACTGGCTGTGCCTCAGCCTCTGACGAACTGCCCCGGGCAAACTCAGAAGACTTCAGAGACACACCAATGTTGCAGGCCAAAGACATAGCTGCTGTAGGTGGTTTGCTAGGACAGACTCTTGCAAAGTGCCCCTTTTTATGACATTGATAACACTCTAACTCCCCTTTGGGCTTCCCTTGGTACTGGGAAGGGCCCGGCCCCTTCTTAAATGGGACGGTGCTAGTCTTGTGGTCAGTCTTGGTATCATAACTCTTGTACTTGTTTGCATAAGATATATTACTAACTCGGGGGGGTGGGGCGTCACGCCCCTTGTTACCTGCCTCACTACGCTGGGCAGACCCGCACCCACGAATTAATGATAGCCGGAGGTCAGCCATCTCAGCTGCCTCCTGTAGAGTTTTTGGATTCTTTTCTTTAATAGTTAAAGTCATTTCTGCACCTGTACACTTATAAAACTGCTCGAGCAGAAACAGCTCAGTCAACTGTTCGGCCGTCTCAGCTTTCTCAGAACGTGTCCAGTTTGTAAGTGCATCTTTTAAGTCCCGGGCATGTTCAAGAAAGGTCGCCTCCCTAGTCTTTGTAACACCCCGAAACTTCAATCGATATGTTTCTGGTTGCAACTCGTATGCCCGTAGGACAGCTCTCTTCAATTCTGGGTAGTCAATGCAAGACTCTAAAGGCAGTGCATCATAAGCCTTCAGACCCTTACCCGTAAGTCTTGAGGAGACCAGAGCTGCCCACTTCTCTTCAGGCCAATTATGCTCCCTACACTTCTTCTCAAAACGATTAAAAAATTCTGTGACTTCAGTTTCACTAAATGCCGGCACCAACTTGACTAAGTGGGACAAGGACTGTTCTCTTACTTGGCCCTCACGGCCCATCCGAATCCCTGTCGACTCTGCACGAGTCTTATCTAAATCTATTTGAGCACAATATTTCTCTGAGTCATACCTAAGCTCAGCCTCGTGCCTCCTAGTCTCATTCTCCGCCTCAATCTCATGCCTCCTAGTCTCATTCTCCTGCCTCCTGGTCTCATTCTCCTGCTTCCTAGTCTCAGCCTCAATCTCCTTCTCCTGCTTCCTAGCCTCAATCTCAATTTTAGCAAGCTCAAGTCTAAATACCATATCTGGAGACAGGCAGGAAGAGGGAGCTGCCACTACTGAAGGAGGGGGGGCAAGAACTGGGGAACCACCATACGCACCGCCCGAGGGCACTCCAATCTTCCAATTCTCATCCCTCTGTGGGAGGGTGCTAACCTCCGGTACTTGAGTGGACGGCACTGTGGGAGTCGAGTGAGAGGGGATCTGGGGAGGAACCCCCCCAAACGCCCTCTCCTCCGAAACCCCATGTCGCCCACGCAACACCCAGGAAATCAGCTCCCCCTTGGACATCCCTCCTACATTGGATAGACCCAAAACCTTGGCTATCAGGTGCAAGCCATAAACATTCACCCCAGTCAGCCTCTCCTCCGTCACATGGTACTGCTTACTCACAAAAAGTCTAGCATCCTCCTCACTAGTTACTAACGGCACCTCCTCAAATGGCATCTCTCGCTCCTCGTCAATACTAGGGCACGACATACTGAAGTTCACAAAAAATTCTCGAGACAAAAGTGTTAAACTCCCTTATGTAAGCACTAATTACTAAATTAACTGGAGTCTCTTAAATGCTCTCCTAATTGCCTTACAAAAAAAAATATTCTTCAATATGCACGCTAAAGTACGAACAAACAAATGTTGTACAACTCTGCAAAAAATTATACTGTTCACAAAATCCTAAGCAAGGTCGCCATTTTTTACGACCGGGCACTCGGGTACACTAGGGCTCTTACACAGGACTCGAGTATGGCTCGCTGCCACAACGGAAACACACGATCCCAACCCCAGAGTACTGCCAGCCGAACAAAAAAACGCCACTACCCTCCAGAGTTCTATCTGCTATAACGGGGTATACAAGAACTCGGTACTAGCGTTTCACACAACAGACTAATAACAAGACGGGAGTTATCTAGTCTGGTCAACAATCAAACAAAGAAGAAAGTACTACAACACTAAAGAATAGTGTTGGCCGAAGCCGAAGTAATCCACCCTTGAACTAAGAACTTAAGAAGTCCTCCACCCTCTACTTCGGATCGGCACTATTACGTTACGTTAAACAATAGTCCTCGAGCATCAAGCAAGGAATCTTCTGATAAAGTTAGATGCTTCTCGAATACTCGTAAGAAGTAAGTATCGGATTTTGAACAGCAATTCAATAAGTAACACACTGGCAATTAAAGGCTTTAAGTTGACATAAGAAGAATTATAAGAATAAACAATAGTAAATGGCAAACATTAAGAAGAAGTACTCCGACAATGCACTGACAATAGCCTACTAGGATTGTGCTCGTGGGCCACTAATCTCTAAAGTAGCTAAGCGTGCCACACATGAAATCAATAGTGCATAAACAATAATATACATAAGGAGAAGCTTCAATACTATGCTGTATCTGCTGGTCGAGCAAAGTCTAGCTGGGACACATAAGGTTAAGAGACAATGGCTGAGCAAGCGGCTCGTAGCCTAGCGAGGTCCTTAAGACTGTGCGGCCAAATTACGTTAATTGACGGGATGCTCTCTTGAGAGATCCAGATCACTAGTATCTGGTTCTCTCCTGGCGATCCTCTCAAAGTCAAGCAAATGAGATAGCACAGTGTTGGGTGGCAGAGGCAAAAGCCCTCACTCGCAACACAGTGCTAAACTCCCACGGTACACAGTCAGAAAGACCACCTAGGCGTTCCACGTCTCCGTTGCAATTGTACTGGTTCAACCGCAACCTAGTACTCATAGGAAATCACAACTCAGAAACCCCATCCCAGTCTAGCATTGCCTAAACCAGCAGAAAACAGGAACATGAATAATCGCACACAGGGAAATGCATATACGAGTGCAACAAACATCAATCAATCCTATTCTAGTTAACCCTTCCAAAAATAGGCTATCTAACAGGCACTTATCTCGTGAGAACTCAAGCGATAATACTTTGGCTGACTAAATCTGCACCAAAGGGGTCATTGGTTAAAAAGGGACGAGAAGAGAAGAAGATAGGCTGTTCAGAGAGTAGAGAAAGTTCACATCAGTCGGAAGAATATGGATAGTTGCAAGGGATATGAGAAGTCGCTCTGCCTGATGAGTTCTGAAGAATGGTGGCAAGAACCTCTCTTTTTATACTCGGCCCTCTAGCGGCATATCTCAAACTACTTAAGGACCGCCCACTGGCAATCATGACGTCATATTCTCTCTCAATCTGGGATCGACAAAGGATTTCCCACGCGCTTGATGAGGGAGGAGGGAGGAGGGAGTGAGGCCTACACACCTCGTGGCGCGCTCACTGGCCGTCGTTACATAACTCTCTCTCTCATCATTATATATAAGTCCCACACACAATACTTATATCTAATGATATAAAATAGAACTCGTTGACTTAGAAGAAAACAAAATACATAATTATAATACTTATAGTACAACGGTTCACATAAACTGAGTTAGGAAACTCTACACAGACTACAGCCAAAGTTCCTGCCCTGACGATCCTAGCGAGAGTGGGGCCTGACTGAGCGTTCTGTACAGCATGCTCATACTCGGCATGCGTCACAGAGGGAGAAGAAGAGAAGTAGTGGAGGAGGAGGTGGGGATCAGGAGGTCAGAAGTGTGGGAAGCCATGAAAAGAGTGAAGTTGGGGAAAGCACCAGGAACAGATGGAGTGTGTGGGGAAATGTTGAGGTATGGTGGTGAGATAGTGATAGAATGGGTATGGAAAATGTGCAAACTAGCATGGGAGAAGGGGAGTGCACCCGATGACTGGAAGACTGGCATAATAGTCCCCCTATATAAGGGCAAAGGGGAAAGAGGAGTGTGTGGTAACCACCGAGGAATATGTCTTCTAAGCGTAGTAGGGAAGGTATACAGTAGGGTAGTGATTGAGAGAGTGAGAGTGAGAACGGAGAAATGGATAGGCGACGAGCAGGGAGGCTTTAGGAAGGGAAGAGGATGTGTAGATCAGATTTTTACCCTGAATTGTGTTGTGGAGAAGTATCTGGAGAAGAAACAAAAGGTGTATGTTGCCTTTATGGACTTGGAGAAGGCCTATGACAGAGTGGATAGAGAAGGTTTGTGGAAAGTACTTAGAATATACGGAGTAGAGGGCAAGTTGCTGAAAGCAGTGAAGAGCATGTATGAGGGTGCAAAGGCAGCAGTACGTGTGGAGAGTGAGCAGAGCGAGTTCTTTGACCTGAATGTTGGTTTGAAACAGGGGTGTGTGATGTCCCCGTGGTTGTTTACTGTATATATGGATGGAGTTATGAAAGAAATACTATCAAGAGCAGTGGATGTTGGTGTATCGCTGAAAAGGGAGGGAATTGAGTGGAAGCTACCTATACTGCTGTTTGCGGATGATACAGTTCTGATGAGTGATAATGAATGGGAGTTGCAGGGTCTGGTAAATGAGTTTGGAACAGTGTGCGAAAAACGGAATTTGAAGGTAAATACGGGGAAGAGCAAGGTTATGGTCTTCGAAAGGGGTGAAGTCACAGAGTGTGAGGTGAAGCTGAACGGTCAGGCTATGGAGATCGTCAACTCTTTTAAGTATCTGGGCAGTGTGTTGAGTAAAGATGGGACTATGGATGAAGAGGTGCGGGAGAGGGTACAACAGGGGAAGAGGGTTGTAGGAACGCTAAAAGCAGTAACAAGAAATAGGGTGGTCAGTATGGAAGTGAAGAAGTCCTTGCATGACAGTGTGGTAATCCCGACACTGACTTACGGAAGCGAAGCATGGACGTTGGTTGAGAGACTCAGACCAAGAGTGAGAGCAGTGGAAATGAATTACTTAAGGAGTGCGTGCGGAATTACATGGAGGGATAGACAGACTAATGAGGAAGTAAGAAGGAGGTGTGGTGTGGAGGTAGATGTGCTGGAAAGTGTGAAAAGGAACAACTTGAGATGGTTCGGCCATATGGAACGTATGGAAAGCGAGAGAATGACTAAGAGGGTGTACGAGAGCGAGGTGGAGGGACAGAGGGGGAGAGGTAGACCGAATATGAGGTGGAAGGATGGAGTGAGGAACTACATGAATGAAGGCGGTGCTGGTTGGGGGGAGGGGCGTCGACTGACTGGGGACAGAGGTGCATGGGGGCGGTTCGTTCGTGGCCACCCCTTCGGGGATCACGGCGTCAGGCAATAGATAGATAGATAGATAGATTAACTTTGTAAACTCGAGTTGACGATAGATTAACTTTGACGATAGATTAATTGACGATAGATTAACTTTGTACACTCGAGTTGACGATAATTAACTTTGACGATAGATTAATTGACGACAGATTAACTTTGTACACTCGAGTTCTGTAAACTTTGTCCATACTAATGAAATATGAGAGTCGTACTAAATAAGCATACTCACACACAGGATTTATGTTTATTGGAAGTTTACAAATGCTATAAAGCTATCATAGGGACATTTCTAAATCACCACAGAAACTCCCTTTGCTCAAATGAACGAAACAAGTATGAATAAATTGTAATCTTTAAAGAACTGTTTGATAACAAGGCTTCTTTCACATATCAACACTCGTTATCGCCATCTTCGTTGAACATAGGAAAGGTGACATTTTACTCTTCTGTTTGAAGCTATGCCGAATTAAGTAATTTTTAACAGCCAGTAAAAAGGGCTTGGGGCCGTTGCCATGATACAGTAAACGTCCATAATACAATATCAGGGTATTCAGATATAATAGTGCATTATCTGATCAATTTGTGAATGGAAAGAATCCTCTGGTGTTCATCCCAAGTTTTGATGCAAAGTGATTTTGTTATGGAAAATGTATAGCATCTGAGGTGAAGCCAAGGATTTTAGGTGATTGAATGGTGTTCCGAGTGCTAGAGTGCTTGCTTTTGTCTGGCGTCTATTACATGTTTTCCTTCACAATTTTTTTCCCTTTCCTGTGTTTCACGCTGATCTTCCCTACCTCTTTATGGGAACGCGAGTATGGCTACTGACGGACTAACTAGCAGAGTTACTTATACTTACCAGGAGATGGGAATCTTCCTATCTAATGTACTAATATAACCGTGCTCCTAAAGTTGCCAAATACCCTTTTAATCGACCACAAACTAACGCCATCTATTGTTGCTATCCAGAACTAGCAGTGGCGAAAATCAACGGGATCGCTCTTTATCTTTCATTCATCCACGTTTATGCGCTCCACAGTACTGTACAGTAATCACAAATTTGACATAATAGACAAGACCTACAGTACATTATGTAACCTCTTATTTATCCTGTTACCACAGACATACAGTGCCTGGGTAAAGCCAAAGTTAGGGAATATGTGGTTTAACATTGCGTAGCCACCTTCTTGGCACTGTGATGTTTAACTGGGACCGCGGTTAAGAATTTGTAGTACGTATCGACGAACGTTAGCAGGAACCGAAGAGTTGAATTCGGGAAATGGGCCTACGGTGTCAAGTGACAAAAGTTGCCACGGCATCGTTGCCGAGATACTGCCAGAAGGGCCAGGTGTGCGCATTGTATTAAATCCTCCCGCGCAGGATAAACATGACTCTACCGCTAGTTTGGCTATGGGGGGTCCAGTATGTTGCTTTAAATAGTTGGAGCAATTTTGTGTAGCCAAAATGGATGCCGATCCCATGGTGCAATAGTGAGAGTGTGCGTTTTACCTCCTCGGGGCTCAGGGCGATATGGCCGGTCTTTGGCAAAAAAAATCGCCGACACGGGTAAGGGAGGATAAAACATCTTGTGGTAGCCAGTCTGGGGGGGGAGGGGGGAGGCGAGAGAGAGCATCGGCGTTCATGTCTAGTTTTCCGGGTCTATATGAAATTTCGAAATTAAACTCCTCCAATGTCTCTCTCCACCTGATGATTGGAGGTGTTGGGTTGTTCTGGCTATTGCAGCGCATGGTGGTTAGTAACTATGATTGTTAACTTTGCGCCCAGCAGATATGATTTAAAATATTGCAGGGACCAAACTAAGCCCAGATATTCCCTATTTTTTGGCTGCATAGTTTGTCTCGGAACACGTAAGGGTGCGACTTGCGCACGCTATGATATTTTCTTTATGTTCTGATGTTTGTGCTAGCACCGCTCCAATCCCCAGCAAAGTCACATCTGTGTATAGGCGGAAGGGTTCGTTATAATCGGGAAATTTAACAGTGGGTGCTGAAGTGAGGGCGTTTTTTTAAAGGTATTGAACGCTTCCAGACGGGCGTCCGTCCATAGAAATATTTCCTCTTTCTGCGTCAGTTCGTGCAGAGGTTTAGCAATGGCCGCGAATCCTTTGACGAAGTGCAGATAGTACGAGGCTAGGCCAAGAAATGAGCGTACTCCTTTGACTGACTGAGGGGGTTAAATTTTGCGAATGGCTGCTAACTATCTGGGTATGGCGAAATGGCCTGTTTTGAAATGACGTGTCCTAAACACGGTACTGACTCGCGGGCTAAAGCACATTTGGAAACTTTTAGCTTGGCGGATGCGGGTGAAAACTTGTCTAAGTAGCTGGATGTGTTCATCCCACGAGCTAGCAAACACAATAACGTCATCTAGGTATGCAAGGCAGATCTCCCAGGTAAGGCCTTGGAGGACAGAAACCATTAGTCTCAAGAACGTGGTGGGGCCGTTGCAAAGGCTGAATGGCAATACGTTAAACTCGAAGTGTCTGCCGCTACTCATGAAAAATGCGTTTTTTTGTTTATGCTCAGGTTGCACGGGGACCTGCCAATAGCCAGCCTGCAAGTCTAGGGTTGAGAAGATGCAGGCTCCGTGTAGTGAGTCGAGGGAGTCGTCAATTCGCGGCAAGGGGGTGGCATCATTTATTGTGACAACGTTTAGCAAGCGATAGTCCACGCAAAACCCCAAGGAGCCATCTTATTGTTTACCAAAACTACTGGGGAGGACCACGGGCTGGTGGATGGGTCGATTTAGCCAGCGTTTAGCATTTCTTGGACCTGTTTTTCTTCCTCACAGCATTGTATTGGGTTTATCCGACGTAAGGGTTGCTTGATGAGTGGGCCCTTGGTGTGGATGGGCTGATCTAATACCGTTGTATGACCGATATCGTCGGGAGACTGAGAATTTTTTCTTGAAATGACAATAATAAGGCGTGCAGTGTTTGTTTGTGTGTCCCTGTCAAGTGCTCGGGTATCTTTGGCAAGGCGAAAGGGTTGGGGAGGGTGTGACAGGGTGAAGGGGGTGGGGCCATGTCGTCGAATGTCTCTAATTCCCCTATCAACAGCCCTTTGACAAACTGATGGGGTGATCTGAAATATTCGCGACTTTCAGACAATTTATTGATGGGGGCAGCAAAGCGGATGAGGTTAAGCAGTGGGGGGTGACAGTGGGGGCAGGTGAAAACAAGAGGGGCGTGGGAAACGGTCAGTTGATGGGTACCCACACTTGGTGATGTGGGGGTACAGAAATGGCGGTGGTATTTGTGGCCTGGGCAACAAGGTGCGTGGATTGAGGCTGATTATCAAAGCATAGGCGCCGATGCTTTCAGTCGATCTGCGCATTTAGTATCTGTAACAAATATAACCCAATGTAACCGTTGTACGCAGCGTTGTAGGACTCGATAACGACGAATTTATGGTCCACCAGGGAACTGTCGGGAGTAGCAATACTGACGGGATATGTTTCACCCTGAATGCGCAGGGGATTATTTTCGACGCCGACTAGTTGAACTGAAGAAAGTTTCAGTGGTCCGAATTTTGTGGCGCAGACGGTTATAGAACGGCGCGTGTATGCGGGACCGGCCGGCGCCCGTGTCTACTAAGAGGCGGACTGGCAACCCATTTAGTTTCAACTTCTGGTAAATGGGCAGCTGATGCAACATGTTACGGATCTCCGCAACCTGATAGGCTGTCGGGGGTGCTTCTAAAAATCCAGCTTGTATGAGGGGTCGGCTGGTGGGTAAACGGGGGTTTGAAGCAACGGCGCGGGAGTTGCATCAGGTGTTTGCGTGGGGTACTGAGGGGGGTATTGGGGGTGGTGAGGTTCTGATTCAATAGCCGTGAGGCGTTGTTGATTTTTGGTGTAATTAATCCTGTAAGGTGGTCTGCATATTTGGTGACCAAGGAGGTGAGCATCTGCCAGTTTGGGTGAAGTAGTCTCTCCTATCCTTGCGTATGCTGGTTTCGATCCTGTGGGAGCTAGAATGGCATGGGTCGGCGTTGATGTTGTTTACGCACCTCTGACGGCATTCTTGGTTGTAGTCTGGTCACATGGGGGCAATTGCGCGAATGGTCCTCTCTTTTTAGTGTTTTAGTGCCCTTCTGGCGCATGGTGTTGATGGTGTTAACCCGGGAATGGCGAGGGGGGGGGGTAATGAACTAGCTCCCCATGGGCGAGCATATGGGCTCCATTCAGGCCTATAATCGTCATTTTACGATAAATATCGTTATTACCTATTCATATGAGCCTATTTTACCTTCACAATGAAGATAGTAACCTGTAACAACAATAAAACAAGTGAAAATATAATTTTTCTGGTCAAAATCGCGAATATAGATGAACCAGTCCATTCACGAATTATGGAGACAATTGAGGCAACCCCTCCCTCCACGAGGCCTCCAGCCACACTGAGCCTACTCATACATACACTCGCTTGTGTAACACACCTGCTAGGCACGTAAGCACATCCCCCACACAGTTTGCTAATGTTAGCACAAAAATATACCAACAAATTAGGGAATAACAGGGAAAATAGGTGATAATTGAAGGGGGAGGGGAAAGGGAGGAAGGAGGGGATGTGGAGGAGTGATATGAGGTATAGGGAAAAAAAAATTTTTTTTTAGTGCTGTTTAAATGGTATTTTTAGGCCTCCCTCTTAAGAGCTTTGCCGCCGTCGCCCAGTAAAACCTCTTAAGAGCTTTGCCGCCATTTACGGGTTAATAGCAGCTATATTCATTGTGGGCATAACACGATGGAATACAGTGGAAAGGGATAATCTTAAGTTGTCATTTCAATTTCATTCTTGACACCCAACGCATACATGTATAATGTTTCTAACATATTTCTGAACTGCAATTCAGAAAAAATGTATTAATGCAAGCATGCATTACTTACACTCAGGTATACCAGTAAGCTTCAGCTGATGTTTCAACAAATACTAATTATGTTATTCACGTTTATATTATTTTCTGGGGGGGGGGGGGGGGAGAAGGATAATTTTGATTTTGTTGATATAATAAGCAGTATTTTGGTTGCAGACATGCAACTTAACCAGTAAGCCTTTCAAGCTCTCAACCAGTAAAATCTCAACCAAAACTGTTAGGTTAGGTTAGGTTAATTTAAGTTAGGTCCTAAAGATTTTATAGTTTTAGTTGTTTTTGGTTAGTTGGCATTGGTTGTTAACAATTTGTTTTGTCTGTGTATGAAGGAGACAAATTGCAAAGATGCCTGCATCAAGCGTCTCACCCAAAGTTGTACGAGTGACAGAAAAACAGTTTTTGGTGTATTGAAAAAAAAAGTGTGGTGTGCTTGCTTTGTGTAGTGAAGCAGGCTATATAGGAGGAGGAAGTGTTTGTGAGAGTTATAGCTGGATAACTCTGTGTAGATGAGGCACAAACAGAAACAGTGAGGGAAGCCAGATAAATGAAACAGGAATTCCAGCAATTCCTTATCACATGCCTATGAGGCCTCCCCTGGGTATAGGTACCGCCAGCGAACTTGACAATAATCTTGACCCCTTAACTTTTTATAACTCGAAATGAACGAAAGCAATCTGACTGACGTTTCTATCATTTGGGAAGAGTCCACCAGGAAATAGGTGTGGATACTTACAGCCAGTTTGCTCTAGGCCCTTTTGAGTTATAGACAGGTCAGGGATCAACATTATTGTCAAGTTCGTTGGCGCTACCTATAGTGACCTTCTCGATTGGTGTCTACAATCTCCCCAATTTAAGGGGGGTGACCTGTTTTTGTTCTGTCCTTTTCTATCTTTCTCTGGCTTGTATCCATTTGGCCCCATTCAGCCTACTGTTTTAAGACGTTTATCCCCATCCAGGTGTCAATTTTTTACTGGTGAGCACTGAGCGGTAGCGAGCCAGCATATTTTTTAAATGTTTTTGACAGCAGGCTAAATTTGTACATTTTTCGATAGAAAAATTTCTCCGGCGAAGCCGGATCTCTTCATATAATGTTGGCTCGCTATCGCTCGCCAGGAAGAAATCGACACCTAGATGGGGATAAATGTCTTAAAATAGTTGGCTGAATGGGGCCGAATGGATACAATCCAGAGAAAGCGAGAAAAGGAGAAAAATAAAAAAAACAGGTCACCCCCCTTAATTTGCACAGCCCTTCGAACACAATGATGCAAGTACTACTGGTATGTAATTCAGTATTCCCCACTCTCATTTTCCTTTTAACAGTACCAATAACGTGAAAAATACTAGAAGATTTTAC
>JBAKBP010032069.1:0-23639 GCA_037953745.1 Lithodes maja
CCACCACCACCACCACCACCACAACTATCACCGCCACCACAACTAACCACCACCACCACCACCACAACTATCACCACCACCACAACTACCACCACCACCATAGCTACCACCACCACCACCACCACCACCACAACTATCACCGCCACCACAACTACCACCACCACCACAACTACCACCACCACCATAGCTACCACCACCACCACCACAACTATCACCGCCACCACAACTACCACACCACCATAGCTACCACCACCACCATAGCTACCACCACCACCACTACTATCACCGCCACCACCAACTATCACCGCCACCACAACTACCACCACCACCATAGCTACCACCACCACCACCACCACCACAACTATCACGCCACACAACTACCACCACACCATAGTACCACCGACCCAGTACCACCACCACACCACAACTATCACCGCCACCACAACTATCACCGCACCACAACTACCACCACCACCACCACAACTATCACCGCCACCATAGCTACCACCACCACCACCACAACTATCACCGCCACCACAACTACACCACCACCATAGCTACCACACACCACCACACAACTATCACCGCCACCACAACTAACACCACCACCATAGCTACCACCACCACCACTCACAACTACCACCACCACCATAGCTACAACCATCACCACTCCACCACAACTACCACCACCACAACTATCACCGCCACCACAACTACCACCTTCACCACAACTACCACCACCACATAGCTACAACCATCACCACTCCACCACAACTGCCACCACCACCACCACCGCAACTGCCACCTCCACCACCACTAATAACTACAACTACCACCACCACAACTATCACCACCGACCCATAACTACCACCACCACCACCACCACAACTACCAACACCATAATCACCACCACCACCACCACCATAACTACCACCACCACCACAACTACCAACACCACCACCACCATATCATCACTAACATCCCACTCCCACCACAACTCCCGCCATTATTGCAAAATATGCACAAGTAAAATCCAATGATTCCATTGGAGGTGTGGCGGAGTGGTCTTGCCACTGGACTAGTAATCCAATGGACCCGGGTTCGAATCCCAGTATGTCAATGGGAAGATATTATTGGGATGGAATTTGTGCTGTACCTAGTATCAGTGCATTACCACAGCACACCGAAATGCCCCAAAAATACCCTCATTGTTCCCTGATTAAATAGCATTGTATGAATATTCCCATATTCAAAAATATGTTACAGGGGTGCAATGCCTAGTGAGTTAATTGCTCAATAGGTGGCGTTCTGAGAGTGAGGGTCCGAGTGTGGGGGATTGAGACTGGGAAGCGCAGAGATGGAATTGCTTCGAGCCGTGAAGCTTCGCATGTCTCACTCCCTAGACTGGAGCAAGACTCACGGGGCCTCACCGTGTTCAGCGGTTGAGTATAAAGGCTATCAGCCTATGCCCGAGAGGGAGTAGTGCAGTTGGAATATAGGAAAAAAAAAAAAAAAAAAAAATCCGATGACAATAAATGCCCACAGTGGCACGAGATCGGAGATACTGTATGACAAGATCAAGTGACAATAACAAAATATCACTAACAACAATATGAAACAAAAACTAACTACTAAAAAACATAGTAAAAAGGGTTGAAGCTAGAGTAAGTTGGTTGTTTTATTGTATCAAGGGGGCCCCGCCCACACGTAGCACGTGTCCCCATTCTTGTGTCCAATTACATTGATTAATGGCTAGATATGGGCCTTAGCAGACACTCCGAAAAATGGTGCCAGGGCCCATTAATCATTTAAAATACTTACTGCTTCTACTTGCTGATCTTAGATGACGTAATTGAGCAAATGAAAGCTATTGAATGAGATCAACAAGTATCTGTGCCACATTATTAAACCGTTTATCACATGACTGCAACACAAGATCCGTCTGTGAGGGCTAGTCCATTAACACTAACACACACACACACACACACACACACATTCACTCACTCACTACTCACTCACTCTCACTATCTCTCTCTCCTAGGTAGCGTGTGGTCTAACATCCACACGGGCAATAGAGTTCACCTTATTTATAGTCACCTTCACCTAGAGAGTGTGAGAGTGAGTGAATGAGGAGGAATTTGGTCTCTCTCTCTCTCTCTCTCTCGCTCTCTCTCTCATTTATATATAGCCTATATACAGGGTATTTCACACAAAAATTGTAGCAATTTCAAATATAGGCTATGTTATTTCGTTTTTTATATAGCCTGCACCGTTCTATTTATCAGTATTTGATGATAACATGTTGCTCTTTAACTCTTTAATTGTAGGGGTTTTGGCATTAATTTAGCTTAATTCCCTGCACAATGTCATGCATAAACAAGAGCCAGAATGTAATACAATGATATATCTGTGAAAGTACAGTAATTGAGCTTTCTAATGACATTTAAACCATCTCTGTACGATGGCTGGTTGTCTTGCAACGATCTTGCAATTGTCGGCCAAAATTGCAAAAAAATGAGCGGTCTTAAGATGTTTTCGCTATGTAAAACGCTGCAGTATGCTAGAAGAGGGCTGAATGTTACATCAGTTCTGGCCCAGACTTGGTGGGCGACGGATGAAGCGGCCCTGTGCTGCCTGCAATCACTTGCTTTTGCTCCCAGCATACATAATAAGCGGATTTTGGTGTCTGTTTGGTGACGGAACCCGTCAGGAAGGGGTTAAGATCAGTGAAGTACAAGTCGTTAGCTGAAATGGCTTTGACCGTAGATCATAAAATCAAAATTGTCCGACTTTGGTAAGACAGCAAATCATACATCATGGTTCGTTGTCAGTTCTGTTGTTCAAAACCTTTTCTGTTCTCAGTGACTGTTGCTGGACGTGGACAGTTGCCCTTGTGTGTATGTCCTTGCTCAGAGGGTCAGTATTAAGCCCCTTGTGTGTATGTCCTTGCTCAGGGTCAGTATTAAGCCCCTTGTGTGTATGTCCTTGCTCAGGGTCAGTATTAAGCCCCTTGTGTGTATGTCCTTGCTCAGGGTCAGTATTAAGCCCCTTGCCCACCTATAAGAATCACGCGCCAACTTGCAATGTTCTGAAAATCTAGGCGACTCCTGCGGAAATTAGGGGCCCAATTGAGAACATTCTTGGTGCCCTCCCCCCAGGTTCACTGCCAAAGGCTGTAGAATCATTTTGGGGCGGATATGGTAGCACTAACAAAGGGAATGCTTTAGAATCCTTTTGTTGCGATTTCGTACAATTTAACAGTGTTTTCAACCACCGCAGCACGTTCTCCAGCAGGTAGAGTTGGTTACCCTGGGCACAAGGGGTCACACACAGTGCTGGGTCCTGTCAGGCAAAGGGCCCAATTGGGAGCAATTGGACCACTTTCCATCCTCCAGCTATCGTCCAATTGCTCTCATTTCTTGCTTCTTCAAAGTTTTTAAAAATATTCTTGTTATAAAATTTCATAGGCATTCATCTTCCCATAATCTACTTTCAGATCGCTAGTATGGTTTCCTTAAGGGCTGCTCTATGGGTGATCTAGTTGCTTATCTTTCTAACTCTTGGTCATCCTCCCTTCAGGACTTTGGTGAGACTTTTTCTATTGCACTAGACATATCGAAAGCCTTTGATAAGAGTCTGGCACAATTCTCTAACTTCCAAACTACCCTCTTTCGGTTTCTATCCCGCTATCTGTGCCTTTGTCTCTAATTTCCTTTCTGACTGTTTGTGATGGTCATAGCTCACTTCCTGAACCTATCAACTCCGGTGTTCCTCAGGGTTTTGTCCTGTCTTCAGTTATCTTTCTAATATTCATTAATGATCTTCTCAACTGTACCTCTAGTCCCATCCACTCATATGCTGATGACTCTATCTTACACTATGCAACTAGTATTTCACAACCCAGCATGCAATCACTCCAAAAGTCACGTGACAAGGCCATAGCACACCTATCTTCTGATCTATCAATTATTTCTGATTGGGGCAGAGAAAATCTTGTTAGGAAATAACATACTATTAAAATTGTTACACTTATTTTAAACACCCTGGATATACAGTATATATATATAAGGAAAAGCAGGACCAGGGTTATTGTTTCAACGTTTTGGCACAGTCACGTACCATCATCAGGCTATATACAGTATATACAGAGAGAGGGAGAGAGAGAGAGAGAGAGAGATAATGGGGGGAGTAGATGGAGGTCTCTTGGTAGTACCGGTAGCATTTTATGGAGGTAGGGGGCACACGCTATATAGTAATGTATCCATGGCACGCACACGCACACCCCCATACAAACACACACATACACGAAATGGGCATACACACACATATACACATAAACACACACACACACACACACACACACGGTCACGGTGGCCGAGCGCGCTTAGTACTGTGTATTGGGAGCACTAGCTCTGGTGTCGGGGGTTCAATCCCACGCGCCGGCAGGGGAAGTTCTCTCAAAAACTTTCCCTGGCCGTGAAGGCAAGGTCTGGACGGACCGCCTCGGGAGGCCCACAAAGTCTCCTGCCCACGTCCTACTTCTTCGGGAGTATGTAGGCGCTCTCGTTAGCAGCCAGGATCAGTCTATTGATCCCTTAGGATAAGATCTAGGTTAAGTCTGTGTATTTTCAGCCCCATTGGCTGCCGGCTTGAAATAAACCGATTATTATTATTATTATTATTATTACACACACACACACCGACACACACACACACACATACACACCTGGACCACTTAGGCCAGCCAGTATTATTCCCTTTGACTGTGTATTATTGATCAACTATTACCCCACACACTTAACCCTTTGTTGTTGTTGTTGTTGTTGTTGTTCCCCAAGCTGCCTGGCCGAACAGCCCCGAAGCCCAGAGCAAAGCCAAGGCCACAACCGAGCGCCCCCACAGAACCCTCCCTGCTTACCACAATAAAGCCTGGGTGACCGAAGCCACTCCATGGCGGGGAGCTGAGGAGGGTGCGGAAATGCCAGGGAAACCAAAGCCCCACCCAGGGCCCTGTGCCCCTCAGCAATTATGAAGAGAAAGTTGAGGGGCAAAGGAAAAATGTGACGCTTTCGCTTCCAATCTTGATAGATTGGGAGGTCAATCCACGGAAGAGGCGCCGTCACTTGAGATCTAGAGAATATATAAGTAAAAGGAACAGTCAGAGTAAGCTATGGGTATGGCAGAGATCGCTCAGTTCTCACTCTGATAGACCAGCCCATCACCACTTAACCCTTTGACCATGTTATTAAGTTGGTGCTTGAGGTTGATAACGTCCGTACATAAATCTGGCAATTCAAAGTAATATCAGCGGTTATATGGTGAGAATTGGTAGCCACAATCGCCAACAGGTTAACACAAAACAAAATTAATACAAACAATAAATAAAATAAAATAAAACAATTATATAATTAAAAAAAAACCTACACCCCCACATCCCGAGTGACGCCGCTTTTGTTGGATTGCTCCGTGCCGACATAAGTTTATTATATTAACCCTTTTAGTATGGCTTACGTTCTTACCACTTTAATGTGGATACTATTAGACGATTTGATTCAATTTAACAGTTGTTTACTGTTAATTACTGTTTATATACAGTTGTTTACTGTATAATGGATGGGTCATAGCAGTGGATGTTGGTGTATCGCTGAAAAGGGGGGGAATTGAGTGGAAGCTACCTATACTGCTGTTTGCGGATGATACAGTTCTGATGAGTGATAATGAATGGGAGTTGCAGGGTCTGGTAAATGAGTTTGGAACAGTGTGCAAAAAACGGAATTTGAAGGTAAATGCGGGGAAGAGCAAGGTTATGGTCTTCGAAAGGGGTGAAGTCACAGAGTGTGAGGTGAAGCTAAACGGTCAGGCTATGGAGATCGGCAACTCTTTAAGTATCTGGGCAGTGTGTTGAGTAAAGATGGGACTATGGATGAATAAGTGCGGGAGAGGGTACAACAGGGGAAGAGGGTTGTAGGAATGCTAAAAGCAGTAACAAGAAATAGGGTGGTCAGTATGGAAGTGAAGAAGTCCTTGCATGACAGTGTGGTAATCCCGACACTGACTTACGGAAGCGGAAGCGAAGCATGGACGTTGGTTGAGAGACTCATAGTAGGGTCATTTGCTTGGAATCCGTGACCATTTTGTTCCTACCTTTTTCTCTCAATGGATTTGACAACCTGAACCATTTTAAAGGAAAATTAGCTCGGCTAACTCTGCTAGAGCCCAATATTCAAAATGGCCACCAACGCCATCTTGAAAAACATGAAATGTAATATCTCTGGCATCAGATGAGCTACAAGGACGAATGAGGTGTCCTTTTTCACTAATTCTGGCATTACAAATTCACTGGAATGGTTATTGTATTGTATTGTATTGTATATTGTTTTGTTATTGTATTGTATTATACTAATTGTACATACTAATCTGCCACTTCACTGTCACTACATGATTCACTGTATGAGCCACTATCAGAATCACTGTCCTCACTTTCGCTGCTATCATCACTGTTGTTCTCTGCCTGCGGTGTATATCTAATATTACTTTTTTACTGTTTCAGATGGATCGCATGCCCATCTGATGAAAATCGCCGACTTGTGAAGTGACCGAAATAATGGATAATAGAAGAGAGAGTGAAGTTACCAGACAAGACATTAAATGAATACGAGTGCATTTTACTCTGTGGTAAGCGATGTACCGCAGATGATCGTTTGGAAAACATTACACCTGAGAAGTGGGAATCCATCCGGGAAAACATTACACCTGAGAGTGGGAATCCATCCGGGAAAACATTACACCTGAGAGTGGGAATCCATCCGGGAAAACATTACACCTGAGAAGTGGGAATCCATCCGGGAAAACATTACACCTGAGAGTGGGAATCCATCCGGGAAAAGTCTTTACAATGGAAAGAACTTGATAAGTTTCAACATATACATGAAAATGTGGATTGGGAGAAGGGACCAAAGGGGCACCACATGCATAGCACTTGTTACGCATCATTATCCAGCAAGCGCAAGCTCTCTCAAGCCGAAAAACGCAAACACAAATCCGAGGAACATCTTGAAAGAGATGAAGCATCAGATCAACAAGACCCTTCCCCAGAGGCCAGTGCACCTAAAAGGCTCCGCTCCAGTATGGGTGTACTTCATGATAAGACTCTATGTGTGTGGTGCATGAAAGGGGCATACAAGAGTAGTGATCGTGAAAAGCAGATTTTACTCCTATCAACAGTAGATCTATCTATCTATCTATTGCCAGACGCCTTACTCCCCTTACGAGGGTGGCCATACACAGAATGCCCCCAAGCGGACCTATTCCCTGTGAGAGGGACAACCCGAGCCAGTTTAGTGAAGGACTTACAGGATTGACCACTCAATTCAGGATCCGTCCGACTCCGAGGCCCTCTGTGTATCTTGTTAGCACTATTTTTCTACAGTGGTGTCCGGCTAATCCATCCACTAACCTGCCTTACCCTTAGGTAAGCAGTACGGATTTGTATCAGGTTTACTCCCCTAGACAGGTTGCCAACCAAGGCTGACGAGTCCCATCCACCCGGATTTGTATAAGGTTGTCTCCCCTAGATGAGTTGCCGACCAAGGCTAACGAGTCCCATCCACCCACAACAGTAGATGCCTGCACTAAATTCAAGTTACATACTGTCCGTCTGGAAGATAAGGTCATGAGATTGAGACTTGACACTCTGATTGCATCCATCCCAGATAGTCAAACAGCATTTGGGTTGGAAATCCGCTACCATCGTGCGTGCTGGCGCAAATATGTAAGCGACCACAAGCCCCTTTCGGATGAAAGCACTCAACATCTGCAGCGTGTAAACATCCGAGAGGCCCAAGCTCTCTTCTTTCATCATATTCGTCAAGTCATCTTCAAAGACCATGAAATTTGCACACTGTAAGGCCTGCTGCAGGACTATAAGCGCATTATCTCAAATCACGGACATAACTCAGTAGTAAAATCCAGCTACTTAAAGGAAATTCTCATCAATGAATTTGGGGAAGACATCGGATTTCATGAACGCATTCAAAAGAATGCGAGTGAACTGGTATATGATACAACAGCAGCAGGTACATACATCGGGTGGCAATATCTTCATTGGGTGTCAGCAATGATCAGTTGGTGATGAATGTTGCGGCACGACTCAAAGAGCAAGTCATCAGGACAAATACTATTCCCTGGCTCCCATATATACACGAGTTGGAGAGAGAAGAAGACCTCAGTGAGTTCCTGCTGAAGCTGCTCACATGGCTGAAACACCCAAATAAGTCTGCAATTGATGACAGTCCATCCATCCGATCGATTGCATCTATCCTCACAAGCTACATCACTGGAAAACGCACTGCATTTGAGATAAATCTCTCTGTCTTGCTACATGGACTGACCAAGAGTAGGGAACAACAGTGATGATAGCAGCGAAAGTGAGGACAGTGATTCTGATAGTGGCTCATACAGTGAATCATGTAGTGACAGTGAAGTGGCAGATTAGTATGTACAATTAGTATAATACAATACAATAACAATACAATATACAATACAATACAATACAATAACCATTCCAGTGGATTTGTAATGCCAGAATTAGTGAAAAAGGACACCTCATTCGTCCTTGTAGCTCATCTGATGCCAGAAATATTACATTTCATGTTTTTCAAGATGGCATTGGCGGCCATTTTGAATATTGGGCTCTAGCAGAGTTAGCCGCCATTTTTCAGAGGGGCATAGGAGCTAATTTTCCTTTAAAATGGTTCAGGTTGTCAAATCCATCGAGAGAAAAAGGTAGGAACAAAATGGTCACGGATTCCAAGCAAATGACCCTACTATCAGACCAAGAGTGAGAGCAGTGGAAATGAATTACTTAAGGAGTGCGTGCGGAGTTACATGGAGTGATAGACAGACTAATGAGGAAGTAAGAAGGAGGTGTGGTGTGGAGGTAGATGTGCTGGAAAGTGTGAAAAGGAACAACTTGAGATGGTTCGGCCATATGGAACGTATGGAAAGCGAGAGAATGACTAAGAGGGTGTACGAGAGCGAGGTGGAGGGACAGAGAGGGAGAGGTAGACCGAAGGAGAGGTGGAAGGATGGAGTGAGGAAGTACATGAACGAAGGCGGTGCTGGTTGGGGGGAGGGGCGTCGACTGACTGGGGACAGAGGTGCATGGGGGCGGTTCGTTCGTGGCCACCCCTTCGAGGAGCACGGCGTCAGGCAATAAATAGATAGATAGATAGATAGATAGATAGATTCAATTTAAGGGGGTAGTGGCTGTTTTTTGGGGGGACTATTAATTAATCTACCGGTATTAATTAATCTACCGGTATTAATTAATCTACCGGTATTAATTAATCTACCGGTATTACTTAATCTACCGGTATTAATTAATCTACCGGTATTACTTAATCTACCAGTATTAATTAATCTACCGGTATTAATTAATCTACCGGTATTAATTAATCTACCGGTATTAATTAATCTACCGGTATTCATTTATTTTCTAGTTTCCTCGCTAGACCTCACTCAAGCTTAACAAAACACCCCCTAGACTCCCCCTCAAGATAAATTTGTACATTTTTCGGTAGAAAAATGTCCCGGACGAAGACCGATTCCTTCTAAAATTACAGGCTCGCTGTCACTCGACAAGAAAAAATCGACACCTAATATGGCAGGAAAGGTCTTAATATTAACAAAGAAATTAGGCTAAAGGTCTCAAAATTGCGAAAATATCTCAAAACTAATATGCTAAACATGAGGGAGAAGGGGGTCCAGAAAGAGCGCCTACCTCCCCCTTGATGTGGATACTATTAGACGATTTATTCAGTGTAAGAAATACCTCTAAGAATGTCAAACCTATAAACTATATCAAGTAACCTTTAAGGGGAGGTTTTTAGTTTGGTTCCTAGATATCCTTCAAGCTTAAGATTACACCCCCTTGAGCCCCTTTCAAGATAAATTTGTACATTTTTCGGTAGAAAAATGTCCCGGCTGAAAGCCGGTTCCTCTTAAATTACAGGCTCGCTATCGCTCGCCAGGATAAAATCGACACCTAAATGGCACGAAAGGTCTTAAAATTGACAGAAATGGGTTGAAAGTTCTTAAAATCGTCAAAATAATGGTGCAAACGTCTTAAAATGTCAATAGCAATAGGGCTAGACATGAGGGAGAAAGGGGTCAAGAAAAAAGTCCCTCAAGTGGAAATCTCACCTTAAGCACCATAGCACCACATATTTCCTAAACTAAATAAATTATAATGATAACCAGTATTAAGGGGAGGCTGTCCCTTTGTTTGGTCTATTAATTCATTTATTCAAATATTTTTTTAGTTTCCTCCCTAGACCCCCATCAAGCTTAGAAAAACACCCCCTAGACCCCCCTTCAAGATAAATTTGTACATTTTTCGGTAGAAAAATGTCCCGGCCGAAGGCCGTTTCCTCTTAAAATTGCAGGCTCGCTATCGCTCGCCAGGAAAAAATCGACACCTAAATGACTTGAAAGGTCTTAAAATTGACAACGAAATGGGGCGAAAGGTGTTAAAATCAACAAACAAATGGGCCGATAATCTGATAATGTTTAGTGGGGCTAAACATTAGGGAGAAGGGGTCCAGAAAAACGGTCTGCCTCCCCTTAAGCGAAGAATGTCGACTTGGCCTTGAAGGCAGGAACGTTCACATCACTACGGTATTTAACACCTTAACGTCTTATTATTATAACTATATTTAATTGAGATAGTATACAGACTCGTAATGGGTAGAGGTCCTTCCTAAGCTAAACACATCGTCTAATGGTTCTATCTATCTATCTATTGCCTGACGCCGTGATCCCCGAAGGGGTGGCCACGAACGAACCGCCCCCATGCACCTCTGTCCCCAGTCAGTCGACGCCCCTCCCCCCAACCAGCACCGCCTTCGTTCATGTAGTTCCTCACTCCATCCTTCCACCTCATATTCGGTCTACCTCTCCCCCTCTGTCCCTCCACCTCGCTCTCGTACACCCTCTTAGTCATTCTCTCGCTTTCCATACGTTCCATATGGCCGAACCATCTCAAGTTGTTCCTTTTCACACTTTCCAGCACATCTACCTCCACACCACACCTCCTTCTTACTTCCTCATTAGTCTGTCTATCCCTCCATGTAACTCCGCACGCACTCCTTAAGTAATTCATTTCCACTGCTCTCACTCTTGGTCTGAGTCTCTCAACCAACGTCCATGCTTCGCTTCCGTAAGTCAGTGTCGGGATTACCACACTGTCATGCAAGGACTTCTTCACTTCCATACTGACCACCCTATTTCTTGTTACTGCTTTTAGCGTTCCTACAACCCTCTTCCCCTGTTGTACCCTCTCCCGCACCTCTTCATCCATA
This sequence comes from Lithodes maja, assembly GCA_037953745.1. Taxonomy (NCBI): domain Eukaryota; kingdom Metazoa; phylum Arthropoda; class Malacostraca; order Decapoda; family Lithodidae; genus Lithodes; species Lithodes maja. The sequence continues at coordinate 11,361 of JBAKBP010032069.1, forward strand.
GTCCCATCTTTACTCAACACACTGCCCAGATACTTAAAAGAGTTGACGATCTCCATAGCCTGACCGTTCAGCTTCACCTCACACTCTGTGACTTCACCCCTTTCGAAGACCATAACCTTGCTCTTCCCCGTATTTACCTTCAAATTCCGTTTTTCGCACACTGTTCCAAACTCATTTACCAGACCCTGCAACTCCCATTCATTATCACTCATCAGAACTGTATCATCCGCAAACAGCAGTATCGGTAGCTTCCACTCAATTCCCTCCCTTTTCAGCGATACACCAACATCCACTGCTCTTGATAGTATTTCTTTCATAACTCCATCCATATATACAGTAAACAACCACGGGGACATCACACACCCCTGTTTCAAACCAACATTCAGGTCAAAGAACTCGCTCTGCTCACTCTCCACACGTACTGCCGCCTTTGCACCCTCATACATGCTCTTCACTGCTTTCAGCAACTTGCCCTCTACTCCGTATATTCTAAGTACTTTCCACAAACCTTCTCTATCCACTCTGTCATAGGCCTTCTCCAAGTCCATAAAGGCAACATACACCTTTTGTTTCTTCTCCAGATACTTCTCCACAACACAATTCAGGGTAAAAATCTGATCTACACATCCTCTTCCCTTCCTAAAACCTCCCTGCTCGTCGCCTATCCATTTCTCCGTTCTCACTCTCACTCTCTCAATCACTACCCTACTGTATACCTTCCCTACTACGCTTAGAAGACATATTCCTCGGTGGTTACCACACACTCCTCTTTCCCCTTTGCCCTTATATAGGGGGACTATTATGCCAGTCTTCCAGTCATTGGGTGCACTCCCCTTCTCCCATGCTAGTTTGCACATTTTCCATACCCATTCTATCACTATCTCACCACCATACCTCAACATTTCCCCACACACTCCATCTGTTCCTGGTGCTTTTCCCAACTTCACTCTTTTCATGGCTTCCCACACTTCTGACCTCCTGATCCCCACCTCCTCCCCCACTACTTCTCTTCTTCTCCCTCCCATACCATATCCAGCTATGTTTGCTGGCTCTTCATTCCTTTCATTTAGCAACTCACTGAAGTACTCCCTCCATCTTTCGACTCTCTCTTGCTTCTCGGCTAGCATTCTCCCATTCTTATCTTTCACACCCTTACTGTTTCCCTTGCTACCTTCCCTAACTTTCTTGACTTCTTTCCAGAACAGTTTCTTACTCTCCCTCCATTTTACACTCAGATTCCTTCCAAATTCCTCATCTACTCTTCTCTTACTTTCCTTCACTACTCTCTTCACCACCCTCTTACTCTCCACGTACCTCGCTCGTTTCTGTCTCTCGGAATCTTCATTCCCTCTACTACCCAACCACTCTCTATATGCTTTCTTCTTTTCTTCCACAGCTATTCTTACCTCTTCTGTCCACCATGCTGTACCTTTCACTCCCCTCCCTCTTCTCCTCACTCCACACACCTCCTCACATGCTGCACAGATCTCATCCTTAAACACCTTGCTCATCTCCTCCACTTCCTCCATAACTTCCAGGTCGAACCCACCTAGTCGTCTTTCCACTGCTCTCCTGTACTCCTCCCGTTGCCGGAATATAATGAAAAAGACGTCACCGGTACAGTACGGGTGAAAAATTCAATTAACTATTTTAATTGGAAAACGTTAATTACTATTTTATAATTATTAACCACCTAAACGATTTATATGAATAAAAAAAAAAGGTTAAAGACTACCACAATTAATATTCCTCAAAATCTGACTTAAGGGGAGATGGTCCGTTTTTCTGGACCCTCTTCTCCCTCATGCTTAGCCTCATTAGTTTTCAGATTTTAAGACGTTCGATCCATTAGTTTGGCGATTTTAAGACCTTTCGCCCCTTTTCTGTGTCAATATTAAGACTTTTCGCGACATTTAGGTGTCGATCTTTTTTCCTGGCGAGCGATAGCGAGCCTGTAGTTTAGGAGGAACCGGCCTATGGCCGGGACATTTTTCTACCGAAAAATGTACAAATAAGTCTTGAAGGGATATCCTGGGGTTGTTATTTTAAGTTTGATGGAGGTCTAGGGAGGAAATGAAAACAAAACATAATACATAAATGAAAACAAAACATAATACATAAATGAAACAATCGACCCAAAACATTATCCCCCTTAACTTGAATAAAACAGTGTAACCAAGGTAGCTAGGATAAAGTATATATGAAGGCCATCCCAATGAACGGATGATAACTTACCAATCCATGACCACCCTATTATATCATTGGAACCAGCGCCAGACATTTACCAATAGTTCATGGCCAGGGTGAGGGGAGGTACCATCACAGAGGACTTTTAAGGGCAGGTTTTTAGTTTGGTTCCTAAATATCCTTCAAACTTAAGATTACACCCCCTTGAGCCCCTTTCAAGATAAATTTGTACATTTTTCGGTAGAAAAATTTCCCGGCTGAAAGCCGGTTCCTCTTAAATTACAGGCTCGCTATCGCTCGCCAGGATAAAATCGACACCTAAATGGCACGAAAGGTCTTACAATTGATAGAAATGGGTTGAAAGTTTTTAAAATCGTCAAAATAATGGGGCGAACGTCTTAAAATTATAAAAACAATGGGGCTAAACATGAGGGAGAAAGGAGTCAAGAAAAAAATCCCTCATGTGGAAATCTCCCCTTAACTATATGTACACGCTATTCTACAACATACTTTTATTATTGTTGTGGTGATGTTATTGTTGTGGTGATGTTATTGTTGTGGTGATGTTATTGTTGTGGTGATGTTATTGTTGTGGTGATGTTATTGTTGTGGTGATGTTATTGTTGTGGTGATGTTATTGTTGTGGTGATGTTATTGTTGTGGTGATGTTATTGTTGTGGTGATGTTATTGTTGTGGTGATGTTATTGTTGTGGTGATGTTATTGTTGTGGTGATGTTATTGTTGTGGTGAAGTTATTGTTGTGGTGATGTTATTGTTGTGGTGATGTTATTGTTGTGGTGATGTTATTGTTGTGGTGATGTTATTGTTGTGGTGATGTTATTGTTGTGGTGATGTTATTGTTGTGGTGATGTTATTGTTGTGGTGATGTTATTGTTGTGGTGATGTTATTGTTGTGGTGATGTTATTGTTGTGGTGATGTTATTGTTGTGGTGATGTTATTGTTGTGGTGATGTTATTGTTGTGGTGATGTTATTGTTGTGGTGATGTTATTGTTGTGGTGATGTTATTGTTGTGGTGATGTTATTGTTGTGGTGATGTTATTGTTGTGGTGAAGTTATTGTTGTGGTGATGTTATTGTTGTGGTGATGTTATTTTGATATGATAATCTTGATCAATGATTTCCAATAATACGGTACCGGTACTAAGTTTATATTATAAATTATGCTGACAATTTGACCTCCTGGAGTGGTTCTGATTCATGAAATTTTGGGGTATTATTTTACTCAGCTTTGGAAGGGCCTCTAGGAGTCGAAGGGTAATGTTTATCTCAATTAATTAACCCTATAACTCGCATAATTCCATTTTGAATTCAATGAAATCTATTTTGATAGTCAGAATACAAGGACAAAAATCTTCGTCGTATACTAAAGGGTTTAACTAGGTTTAGTTGACTAACATTAATTGAACTGTGCGAATGTATCAATGTTGACAATAATATACAGTAAATATCGTATGTAAGTATAGGCTATATAGATGATAAGCTGGTCAGGTATAGTTCTCCATATATTGGCTTATTATATAGTTGATAAGCTGGTCAGGTATAGTTCTCCATATATTGGCTTATTATATAGATGATAAGCTGGTCAGGTATGGTTCTCCATATATTGGCTTATTATATAGTTGATAAGCTGGTCAGGTATAGTTCTCCATATATTGGCTTATTATATAGTTGATAAGCTGGTCAGGTATAGTTCTCCATATATTGGCTTATTATATAGTTGATAAGCTGGTCAGGTATAGTTCTCCATATATTGGCTTATTATATAGTTGATAAGCTGGTCAGGTATAGTTCTCCATATATTGGCTTATTATATTATTGGAGTAAGGGGTCGGGCGCAAGTTGGACTAGATAATAGTCCATCAGGCGCCTGGCCCGGGGAGACGATTAATATGAAGGGTGTGCCTGGAAGTGTGGTGGGAGGGCTTGTGGCTTTGGCTCCGCTGCATGTCTGCCTGCCGAGATTGGAACCTCTCCGGGTGGTCAGGGGCCGGGGGAGTGCTGGAGCGACCTTGGTAACCCTGGTCTCTGGGTCTTCTCCTGGGTGACCTGGATGTGTGAGAGTTTGTGTTTTTTGTCTGTGTTTATTTTTTGTTTTATGTTGTTTTTGTGTTTTCCCTGTTCTTGCTCTGTCTTGAGTCGGCTATCCCCAAAATGGGGATTGGGCCTGAGCATATAGATAGATAGATAGATAGATAGATATAGTTGATAAGCTGGTCAGGTATAGTTCTCCATATATTGGCTTATTTCTATCGTCTTAACTGTTTTACTTATTTTATTAAGGTCATCATTTCAGTCCATTTTTTTCCAAGTAGCCATCGATCGGGATTAACTTTTCAGGTACTTGTTAAATTTATGTTGCGGGGGAATGTTAAGAGGCTTGGTAAAGATTGATACTCGCTAGCTGGGTGTAGTTTCCAAGTTATCTGTTGGTAATGGAGTGTATAGAGGCTCACAAGTTGCTAGTTACTTAAAATAGGACTTCAGAGGCTATCAACCCTTCTGGATTATTAAGCCAGCTCACTGTAAACCAAGAATAGCGTCAGGACTGGAGCCCCTTTTCGAAAACTCCAGGCCCTTGCACAAGTTGCTGCACTCTATAAACGTTAACAACCCGCGAACACCAGGGTGTGTTAACCTTCTTTACCACATGTAGCCTACCCAGAATGTATCGAAATAGTTCGCAATTTACCCCCTTTTTACTCTTCAAGAAAGATAGATTTAGGTGTTTATATTCGTTAGATTAATTTACTGTTTTAAGCATTTGCATTACATCAGCAAACCGAAGGTTTGGTATGAAATAGTGGCTTTCTGGTGATTATTAAACACCGACAATATGAACTTTGTCACACAATGTTGTTTTATTGGTTAAATATATATGTTTCACTGTGTGTGTGTGTGTACTTACACTAGTTTTATTTGCGGGAGTGAGCATGCTTGTTAATTCCCGCCTCCTAAGATATATATGTGTGTGTGTACTTACTCTCTCTTACTCTAGTTGTATTGCGGGAGTGAGCATGCTCGTTATTTCCCGCCTCCTATATGTGTAGGTGTTATATGTATCGTTGGAATGGCTGTGGATGTGTGTGTAGTCTGTATTTTTTAGCCAATTGGCGACATCGGAAACGAAGGCTTAGGGTGGATCTGTAAGTAGGAGTTAAAATGCCATTTCCGTTTTTGGAGTTACAAGGAATATTTAGTATCTCGGTACCCTGCCATTTTCGTTTTTACATCCATAGACTTTATTGCAAAAGCCCCCTACAAAGGAGTACAAAGGAGTACAAATGAGTACAAAGAAAATCAAGCAACAACAGTCCTAGTGACCGTTCTTCCAATTTCTCCACATGGTGTAATATCGCTTACTACGGAGAAGGGTAAAAAATAGAGATGCCGGAGAACAACAAAAAACAACAACATCAACAATAGAATACAAGGTGTGGCAAGATAAAAAAAATCCTTTCCTTCTCCAAATAATATAAGTAAAGGGTAGCTGCACAAACACACTTACCTAACCTCTCTCTCTCTCTCTTTCTCTTTCATCATATTTTTTCCAACCACCTAACCTAACCTAACCTAACCTAGCCTAACCCTTTCTCTCTCTCTCTCTCTCTCTCTGTATCTCTCTCTTTCATCATATTTTTTCCTAACCCTCTCTCTCTCTCTCTCTCTCTCTCTCTCTCTCTCTCTCTCTCTCTCTCTCTCTCTCTCTCTCTCTCTCTCTTTCATCACAAATCTGCCAAAGTCAAATCGTCCAATTTCACCACATGGTGTAATATCCTAACCTAACCTAACTATTAATCGAGCAAATCGTCCAATTTCTCCACATGTTGTAATATCCTAACCTTATCTAACCTAACTACTAATCCTAATATCTCTAACCTAACCTAGCCTCACCTAACCTAACCTAACCTAACCTAACTAATAATCCTAATATCTCTAACCTAACCTAACCTAGCCTAACCTAACCTAACTACTAATCCTAATATCTCTAACCTAACCTAACCTAGCCTCACCTAACCTAAGCTAACATAATAGAAGTAGGGGTCCGCTAGGCCCCGGTTGAGGTGAAGGACTACGAGGAGGAGGAACCTAGAAGTCTTAGGTTGTCCCCGTCTGGGTATAGGGTTTTGTATCACACACAGGGGAGGCCAATAACAACTCGCCCAATGTCATATCGGGCACTTGTCAAAACTCCCACTCTTAGGTTGACCCCGAATAGATCGCCGGGGTATAGGATTTTGTATCACACATGCACACACGCACGCATGCATGCACGCACAGACACACACACATGTCAAAAAACAACAACATCGACAATAGAATATAAAAATTACATAACCTAAACTAACCTAACCTCTCTCTCTCTCTCTCTCTCTCTCTCTCTCTCTCTCTCTCTCTCTCTCTCTCTCTCTCTCTCTCTCTCTCTCTCTCTCTCTCTCTCTCTCTCTTTCATCACATAACACAAACACACACACACACTCACACACGTATACACTGGCCTAGATAAAGGAGTCCCGTACGTCTCATTATCATTTATTTACTAAGCTCAGAGATACGAGAGCTAGGACAGGAGTTTATTTGCCAGCCCAGATAAGTCCCCATAGGTATTCTATCTTTGGAAGCAAACATTAGCTACACAACATATGACTTTCATCATATTGTTTCCACCGTGTTCCTATTCCTAGCCTATCCTAACGTAACCTAACCCTCTCTCTCTCTTTCATCATATTGTTTCCACCGTATTCCTATTCCTAGCCTAACCTAACCTAACCTAACCCTCTTTCTCTCTCTCTTTCATCATATTGTTTCCACCGTATTCCTATTCCTAGCCTAACCTAACCTAACCTAACCCTCTTTCTCTCTCTCTTTCATCATATTGTTTCCACCGTATTCCTATTCTTAGAGTTCAGATTTAAAGATACCAAGCCAGCCCCAAATAGATTGTCTGTGTATAGGATTTGCACTCTCTCTCTCTCTCTCTCTCTCTCTCTCTCTCTCTCTCTCTCTCTCTCTCTCTCTCTCTCATCGTGTTGTTTCCAAGCGTGTTGCCATTCTTATATTTTTATTAATTTGGTTTTCAGGACCATATTTGTTTAATCTGTTCATACGAGCCTTAATGTATACACCAATGAACAATACTATTGTCTCCAACATGGTGTAATATCGTTTACTACGGAGAAGGGAAAAATTAGAGATGCCGGAAAACAACAACAAGAAACAACATGAACAGTAGAATACCAGGTGTGGCAAGGGGGCGTACCTGACCTAATAAACGTGTGACAGTACCAATCCGTTTCTAGCAATGTTTATGAGCAATATTTTCAACCCTTCCCTACAGTCAAATCAGGCACTTGTTAAAACTCCCACTCTTAGGTTGGCCCCGAATAGATCACCGGGGTATAGGATTGTGTATCACACACGCACGCATGCACGCATGCACGCACACACACTACACACACACACACACACTACACACACACAAACACTCGGTGCTCCTCCTCTGGACCTCATTCGCGATTAAGTGTCAAGATAAAATAATAAAAAATAAATCCTTTCTTTCTGCTAATGTCTTGGAAATCATTATTGCCCGCCCTAGCTACCCCGTTATTATCCCCTTCTCTACTGGTGACGTCTTTTAATTTTCTTTTAGCTATATTTAGACGATTGTATGCAGTTTACGAAGGATCTGTCGTTGTAAAAAGGGTCAAGTGAGATAGTTTGAAGCCTGTTAAGTGCTGGAGGCCCCTTTTAAACTGAATAAATTGTCTAATAGTGGCCAGAATAAAGCTAAAAGGACGGTGCCAGTACAGAAGGGGTTAACAGCCCAGATTTAAAAATACAGTTTCAATAACCTTATTAGTAACTTACATGTCTTAATGGAGTAGTGTAAGGTTGAGTCGTCTGCGTATGAATGATGGGAGTTGAGGTACAGTTGAGAAGGTCATTAATAAAAATTAGAAAGAGAATAGGAGATAGGACAGAGATCTGAGGAACACCGGAGTTTATAGGGTGAGGAAGTGAGCGATGGCCGTCCGCAAAAAGAAAACTTCAAAAACAAATATGAACCTAGCCTATTGTGCGATATTTGTCAAAATGAAAATGAAAATAAAATGCACCTGTTCAACTGCGAATCATACGAAGACCTATACAAAGATCTGAGAGGCAGGGACAACTTGAGGGAAATATTTGAACACATTGACTTAAAAAGGGTAGCAGAGACTATAAGAACAGTTCTAAAAAGGAGGGAGACTATCGTTAATTTGAGAAAAGAAATATATAAGTAATATGAAAATGTTTAACAAACACTAATAACAATAAGGAAACAGCCATTGTTCATAGAACGAACTCCTGGATGGGAGAGTGCGCCAAAAACAAACAAACAAACAAACAAACAACCGCAGCTATGGAACGGCCGGAGAGGAAATTAGAGACAAAGGCACAGATGGAGGGATAGAAACCGAAGGAGGGTAGTTTAAAGATTTAAAAATTAAAGATTTGTGCCAGACTATATCGAAGGCTTTCGATATGTCTAGTGCAATATAAAAAGTCTCACCGAAGTCCCGAAAGGAGGATGACCAAGAGTTAGTAAGATATGAAAGAAGATCACCAGTAGAGCGACCCTTAAGGAAGCCATACTGGCGATCTGAGAGCAGATTATGAGAAGAGAAATGCTTAAGAAATTTGGAAGCAAGAATAGTTTCAAAAACTTTAGAAATACAAGAGATGAGAGCAATTGGACGATAGTTGGAGGGAGATCTTTAGAAGAGATTAGGATATTAGGCATAAGTAAGAGAGAGGAGGGTGGAGAGGGAGGTATAGCATCGGAATCATCCAAGGTGGAGTTTCTAGCAAAAGTTTGAGCGAAGAGTTTAGCTTTGTCAGAGGAAGAAGTGATGGTTGTGCCATCAGAGTGGGAAAGGGGAGGGAAAGACGAGGAAGAGAAATTGTTGGAGAAGATTTTGGCTAGATGCCAGAAAGCTTGGGAAGAGCTAGAGTTGGATAGTTCAGTGCATTTATTATTGATGAAAGAGTGCTTGACAAGTCGAAGAACAGATTTGGCTTTATTCCGGGCAGAAACATAGGAAGAATGAGAGTCTTGAGTTTTAAGGCGTCACTACCGTTTGAATGCTTCCTCCTTATTGCGGACAGCAGTAGAACAGGCGTGAGTAAACCAAGATTTTTTAGCATTAGTCTGAGAGAAAGAGAATGGAAAGTATGCTTCCATGCTCGATAGGATTACCTCGGTAATGCGTTCAGCACTCTCCGAGGGTCCCCCGGTCACGGAAGCAGAAATCATTCCATGGGAAATCAAAGAAGTACTGTCGGAAAGCCTCCCAGTCGGTAGCGCCAAAGTGCCACAAGCGCCGCCGGCTAGGAGGATCGGGTGGCCGTACTGGAGAGATAGGACAGGTGACCGAGATAAGTTTATGGCCGGAGGAGTCCAAAGGAGAGAAAAGATCGACAGTATAAGAAGAAGGGTTAGAAGTTAGAAACAAGTCAAGAATGTTGGGCCGATCCCCGAGGCGATCCGGTCCCGAAAGGAGGATGACCAAGAGTTAGTAAGATATGAAAGAAGATCACCAGCAGAGCGACCCATAAGGAAGCCATACTGGCGATCTGAGAGCAGATTATGAGAAGAGAAATGCTTAAGAAATTTGGAAGCAAGAATAGTTTCAAAAACTTTAGAAATACAAGAGATGAGAGCAATTGGACTATAGTTGGGGGGGTTGAGAGCAGTCACCCTTCTTTGGGACAAGTTGAATGAGAGCAAACTTCCAGCATGAAGGGAAGACATTAGAGGATAGACTGAGACGAAGTCCCGAAAGAGGATGACCAAGAGTTAGTATAATATGAAAGAAGATCACCAGTAGAGCGATCCTTAAGGAAGCCATACTGGCGATCTGAGAGCAGATTATGAGAAGAGAAATGCTTAAGAAATTTGGAAGCAAGAATAGTTTCAAAAACTTTAAAAATACAAGAGATGAGAGCAATTGGACGATAGTTGAAGGGCTGAGAGCGGGTCACCCTTCTTTGGAACAGGTTGAATGAGAGCAAACTTCCAGCATGAAGGGAAGACATTAGAGGATAGACAGAGACGAAAGAGTTTGCCTAGGCAGGGAGTCAGCACGGAAGCACATTTTTTTAGTACAATAGGAGGAACACCGTCTGGACCATACGCCTTATTAGTATTAAGCCCAGAGAGGGTAGAAAGTACATCTTTATAAGAGATTAGGATATTAGACATAAGTAAGAGGAGGGTGGAGAGGGAGGTATAGCATCAGAATCATCCAAGGTAGAGTTTCTAGCAAAAGTTTGAGCGAATAGTTTAGCTTTGTCAGAGAAAGAAGTGATGGTTGTGCCATCAGAGTGGGAAAGGGGAGGGAAAGACGAGGATGAGAAATTGTTGGAGAGGTTTTTGGCTAGATGCCAGAAAGCTTGGGAAGAGCTAGAGTTGGATAGTACAGTGCATTTATTATTGATGAAAGAGTGCTTGACAAGTCGAAGAACAGATTTGGCTTGATTCCGGGCAGAAACATAGGAAGAATGAGAGTCTTGAGTTATAAGAAGGCGTAGCCTATCCTCTCTTGAACATCACACTCCCACATTTTCATGAGAAGAAACAACATGAGTTATCGGGAAAACAGTGTGGAGAAGACCGGTCAAATGCAAATGGGTCCCCACCGAGACAGGTGGAACAAAGGAATTAAAATAATCGTCCTGAAAGAATACTGGGCAACGCCATATTTGTTGCTATATATATGTCTAAGTAACCATGTACGTACTTATCAGATATACTGACTGAAGACAATAAAAGACTATAAAATAACTTTTTGTTGTGTTTTTTTCAACGTCTCACAAATTATGCTAACGTAAAGTATGACTCGCTCATCTCTTACTACCACAATACAGTTTAACTATTTTATTAACCAATTTTTATTACCAATGAGTAACTATAGTTAGCGCTTTATGTTTGCGAGGAGGTGTCGCCGGCAACCCCCTCGGTTAGTGGGTTAAATCTTCGGGTTGAATGAGAGCAAACTTCCAGCATGAAGGGAAGACATTAGAGGATAGACAGAGACGAAAGAGTTTGCCTAGGCAGGGAGTCAGCACGGAAGCACATTTTTTTAGTACAATAGGAGGAACACCGTCCGGACCATACGCCTTATTAGTATTAAGCCCAGAGAGGGTAGAAAGTACATCTTTAAAAGAGATTAGGATATTAGGCATAAGTAAGAGAGAGGAGGGTGGAGAGGGAGGTATAGCATCGGAATCATCCAAGGTAGATTTTCTAGCAAACGTTTGAGCGACTAGTTTAGCTTTGTCAGAGGAAAAAGTGATGGTTGTGCCATCAGAGTGGGAAAGGGGAGGGAAAGACGAGGAAGAGAAATTGTTGGAGAGGTTTTTGGCTAGATGCCAGAAAGCTTGGGAAGAGCTAGAGTTGGATAGTTCAGTGCATTTATTATTGATGAAAGAGTGCTTGACAAGTCGAAGAACAGATTTGGCTTGATTCCGGGCAGAAATATAGGAAGAATGAGAGTCTTGAGTTTTAAGAAGGCGTAGCCTATCCTCTCTTGAACATCACACTCCCACATTTTCATGAGAAGAAACAACATGAGTCATCGGGAAAACAGTGTGGAGAAGACAGGTCAAATTCAAATGGGTCCCCACTGCAGACAGGTCGAACAAAGGAAGTAAAATAATCGGCCTGAAAGAATACTGGACAACGCCATATTTATTGCGATATAGATGTCTAAGTAACCATGTACGTACTTATCAGATATACTGACTGAAGACAATAAAAGACTATAAAATAACTTCTTGTTGTGTTTTTTCAACGTCTCACAAATTATGCTAACGTAAAGTATGACTCGCTCATCTCTTACTACCACAATAGAGTTTAACTATTTTAGTTACTAAATTACCAATGAGTAACTATATTTAGCACTTTATGTTTGCGAGGAGGTGTCGCCGGCAACCCCCTCGATTAGTGGGTTAAATCTTAGGTAACATTTTTTTTCTGCTAAGGTTAGGTTTTTTTATTGCTAATGTAGCACATCACCTAATTGAAGCG